>BLSH010375649.1:270548-300842 GCA_018402905.1 Glandirana rugosa
AGGTAACACCACCACATCAGTTACAGGCACCGATCTCCCTGTATAGCTTTCAATGAAGCAGCTGACAGCTGCGGGAGGGAGAGGAGGGGAAGCTTTTCCCTCTTCGCTTTTCCTCCTCTCCCTCTCATGGCTGTCAGCTGCTTCATTGAAAGCTATACAGGGAGATCTGTGCCTGTAACTGCCCCCACCACTGCACCGATCAGCCACAAATGTCAACCAGAGATGAATCATCCATAGGTGCAGTGTGGGTCAAAGCACAATGCCCCCGTCCCCCCTCGGGGCCCTTGTTCAGTGAACACTCTGCACACATAGATGATACAGTCAGGTCCATAAATATCGGGACATCGACACAATTATAATCTTTTTGGCTCTATACACCACCACAATGGATTTGAAATGAAACAAATAAGATGTGCTTTAACTTGCAGTCTTTCAGCTTATTTGAGGGTATTTACATCCAAATCAGATGAACAGTGTAGGAATTACAACAGTTTGTATATGTGCCTCCCACTTTTTTAAGGGACCAAAAGTAATGGGATAATTGGCTGCTCAGCTGTTCCATGGCCAGGTGTGTGTTATTCCCTCATTATCCCATTTACAAGGAGCAGATAAAAGGTCCAGAGTTAATTTCAAGTGTGCTATTTGCATTTGGAATCTGTTGCTGTCAACTCTCAATATGACATCCAAAGAGCTGTCACTATCAGTGAAGCAATCCATCATTAGGCTGAAAAAACAAAACAAACCCATCAGAGAGATAGCAAAAACATTAGGTGTGGCCAAATCAACTGTTTGGAACATCCTTAAAAAGAAAGAACGCACAGGTGAGCTCAGCAACACCCAAAGACCCGGAAGACCATGGAAAACAACTGTAGTGGATGACCGAAGAATTCTTTCCCTGGTGAAGAAAACACCCTTCACAACAGTTGGTCAGATCAAGAACACTCTCCAGGAGGTAGGTGTATGTGTGTCAAAGTCAACAATCCAGAGAAGACTTCACCAGAGTGAATACAGAGGGTTCACCACAAGATGTAAACCATTGGTGAGCCTTAAAAACAGGAAGGCCAGATCAGAGTTTGCCAAACAACATCTAAAAAAGCCTTCACAGTTCTGGAACAACATCCTATGGACAGATGAGACCAAGATCAACTTGTACCAGAGTGATGGGAAGAGAAGAGTATGGAGAAGGAAAGGAACTGCTCATGATCCAATGCATACCACCTCATCAGTGAAGCATGGTGGTGGTAGTGTCATGGCGTGGGCATGTATGGCTGCCAATGGAACTGGTTCTCTTGTATTTATTGATGATGTGACTGCTGACAAAAGCAGCAGGATTAATTCTGAAGTGTTTCTGGCAATATTATCTGCTTATATTCAGCCAAATGCTTCAGAACTCATTGGACGGCGCTTCACAGTGCAGATGGACAATGACCCTAAGCATACTGCGAAAGCAACCAAAGAGTTTTTTAAGGGAAAGAAGTGGAATGTTAGGCAATGGCCAAGTCAATCACCTGACCTGAATCTGATTGAGCATGCATTTCACTTGCTGAAGACAAAACTGAAGGGAAAATGCCCCAAGAACAAGCAGGAACTGAAGACAGTTGCAGTAGAGGCCTGGCAGAGCATCACCAGGGATGAAACCCAGCGTCTGGTGATGTCTATTTGTTTCAGACGTCAGGCTGTAATTGACTGCAAAGGATTTGCAACCAAGTATTAAAAAGTGAAAGTTTGATTTATGATTGTTAATTTGTCCCATTACTTTTGGTCCCTTAAAAAATGGGAGGCACATATACAAACTGTTGTAATTCCTACACCGTTCACCTGATTTGGATGTAAATACCTTCAAATTAAAGCTGAAAGTCTGTAGTTAAAGCACATCTTGTTCGTTTCATTTCAAATCCATTGTGGTGGTGTATAGAGCCAAAAAGATTAGAATTGTGTCAATGTCCCAATATTTATGGACCTGACTGTACATCACTGGATCCGTGGTTCAAACTACAGTCATATCCTTCAGTAGAAATTTGTTCGAATGTTCAGATGAGAAATTATAAAAATCGCTTGTCTGACTGTAGCTCCCTCCTAGTTTAGTGTAGGTTGCTAGGCCAAATTTAGTTTAGCTCCGTTGTAATTAGAGGAGCAGGGATGGATGGCTTAAAGTGGTTGTCAACTTGTAACAACCACTTTAACCTACAGATAAGCCTATAATAAGGCTTACCTGTAGGTGCCCTGCATATCTCCCAAACCTACACGGTTCAGGAGATATACAGTGTACTAGATGTGCCGACGTCATTTCGACACATGCGCAGTGAGGAAACGGCCTCCATGCCGTTTCTTCACTGTGATCGTGCCGTGAATGTTGGCTCCCGTGCTCATGCTTGGGAGTGACATCACGCAACTCCGGACAGTCACAGAGCTGGAGACACAGCCCCGGAAGGAAGAGGGGCTGAAGATGGACACTGCCTGCACAGGGGACATCGCTGGACGTCGCAGGGTTCATTTGTAGGTAAGTGACACATAATGGGCTACTATGCGATGCATAGTAGCCCATTATGTTTCTGCTTTGCAGGGGAATACAGAGGAAGTAAACACCATCAGGGTTTACTTCCTCTTTAAGGCTGCTAATTGTTTCACAGGCTGCTGCTCTATTACTTCTACCCATCTTCTAAACATTTATAGAACATAGTGGGAGGAAGGGCAGAACCTGCAGCCTGAATATTTATGGAACTCCAACCAATCCCTGGGAAGATGTGCCCAGAAGTTGGGAGGAGAGCCCATAAATATTATTAGGCCTGAGCAGCAGGGGCAGCAGTTCATCGTTCCAGATCTGCTTTGTAGGGATAAGAAACAAAGAGATCATTCCCTCTGTACAGAGCCCTGTGTTGATTGTTAACACAGAGCTCTAGGCTGTGATTGCACACAGCCGATCAGCAGGTCCTTGCCATGAATCATTGGACTTGCCGATAGACTCCCACAGTGTACAATCACAGCGGGTGTTGACGGACTTGTGCCCATAGAAATCAATGGAAGTCGCCTCCAAGTCGGATCCCCCATCTAAACAGAAGCGACTTTACAGTGAAAAGAATAGAATTTATTTTAAGGCAACCCCCTCCCTCCCTTCTCTGATTGGCCACAGGCAAAGTCGCCTGGCATAGTCAAGGTTGAAGTTGCTTCCAAGTTGCCTTGAAGTTGCCTGGCAAAGTCGTTCCTGAAGTCGGATCGCCCCTGTGATTGAAGGAAGTTCTGAAAACAACAATTTTCAATTAAATTTCTACAGGTGTAAAGCCAGCTTTACTTCCAGTATCTAAGATGCCTTCCATAACCTCCAATATAGAATACCAGCAGTGATCTCCTTCATGTAGGGCCCACATTGACCTCGTTTTTCTGATGATAAAAAGAATATCCTAAGAAATCTGACAGTTCCAGCAGAAACATTGATGAGCAGAGAAGGAGCTTCTGGCTCTAAGCCTGTTACTGAAAGCAGATTTCTGATCTGACCACCGAGACTTCACTCTGATCTGAGCCGTTCTGTGCGTGAATGCCGGCCTCTGACCTCTTTATATGGTTTCCTTGGTTTATAAAGAGCTGGGGTCTCCAGGCTTCTCAGTTACAAATATTCGAGGGACAAAAAAATCTGTTTTATAAATGGAATGAAATATATTTAAATGAATGAATACGTTTTACTTGGAGCTTTTTATGTAATCAGGATAATGTGATTCAGAACAACAGAGGAAGAACCTCAGTAAAACAAAGCAAAGACATTCCAAATACACTTGAGCCACTTATGAAGGTCAAAGAAAAATACATTCAGTATCTTTCTGATTAGAGTCCCCTTTAAATCAGGGTCCAAATCCTTACACAGGGTCCCCATCAGAATCCCCATACGTCAGAGTCCCCCTTACATCCAGAGTCCCTTCTTACAACAGAGTCTACATCAGAATCCCTCCTTACTTCAGGGTCCCCATCAGAGTACCTCTTGCGTTAGAATCCCCATCAGACTCCCTTTTATATCCACATCAGAGACCTTCCTTATATAAGGGTCTCCATCCGAGTCCCTCTTACATCAGAATCCACATCAGAGTCCTTCCTTACATCGGAGTCCTCATCAATATCCCTCATTATATTAACCACTTCAGCCCCGGAAGGATTTCACACTTTAGGACTAGAGCCCTTTTTGTGATTCGGCACTGCGTCGCTTTAACTGACAATTGCGCGGTCATGCGGCGTTGTACCCAAACAAAATTTGCGTCCTTTTTTTCCCACAAACAGAGCTTTCTTTTGGTGGTATTTGATCACCGCTGCGTCATTTCTGATCGCCGCTATAAACAAAAGAAGAGCGACAATTTTGCAAAAAAACCCCAATACAAATCCAAAAAAAAAATATAAAAAAACTTTTTTTTTCACCGTTTTTGGCCGATTTATATTCTTCCTCATATTTGCGATAAAAAAAAATCGCAATCTGCGTTTATTGATTGGTTTGCGCAAAAGTGGCTGCGTTTACGGACGATGAGAATTCATTTTTGGGGTTTTTATTTTTTTGTTTATTTTTTATTAGTAATGGCAGCGGTCTGTGATTTTTTAGCGGTACTGCGATATTGGGGTGGACATGTCGGACCATTTTGACACTTTTTTGGGACCATTGGCATTTATACAGCGATCAGTGCTATAAAAATGCACTGATTACTGCGTAAATGCCATTAGCAGTGAAGGGGTTAACCTGCAGGGGGGCGTGTTCTAACTGTGTGTGGGCTGCCCTAGCAGGGGAAGGGAAGTGATCACAGCTTCCATGTAGAGGAAGGCTGTGATCACAGCCCTTCCCCCTTCACAGAACGGAGGTCCGTGTTTACTTACACGGACATCCGTTCTTCCACTCCGGGGGGGCATCGCGGGTAGCCGGCGGCGATCGAGGCCGCCGCACCCGCTCCCTGGCCCTCCCCGAACACAGTCAGCGCGTGGGCGCGCCTCCGGCGGCGCGCGCGCGCTCAGAGTGCGCGATCTCGCAGCCGCCGTCAGATGATGGCGATTTGCGATATCGCACCACTTTGTCGCCGTCAACCTGAGGTTGGCAGTCGGCAAGTGGTTAAGATCCCCATCAGAGTCCCTCTTACATCAGAGCCCACATCAGGGTTCTTCCTTACATAGGAGACCACATCAAAATCCCACATTACATCAGGGTCCCTATCAGAGTCCCTCTTACATCAGAGTCAACATCAGAGTTCCCCTTACATCAGGGCTCACATCAGAGTCCCTCTTATATCAGAGTCCACATCAGGGTCCTTCCTTACATCCGTGACCACATCAAAATTCCTCATTACATCTGACCATCAACAAACTTCTTGATCCCCTTCAGTCCGGATTTCGCCCTCAGCACTCTACAGAAACTGCTCTCCTTAAACTCACTAATGATCTAATAACTTCTAAAACCAACGGACACTATTCTGTACTCTTACTCCTGGACCTTTCTGCTGCCTTTGACACAGTGGACCACCCCCTCCTCCTCAAAAAACTCCATGCCTTAGGTCTCCGTGACTGTACTCTAAGCTGGTTATCATCCTACCTATCCCACCGCTCCTTCAGTGTCACCTAAAACTCTGCTTCCTCCTCTCATCTTCCCTTCTCTGTCGGTGTCCCCCAAGGTTCTGTTCTTGGACCTCTCCTTTTCTCAATCTACACCTCCTCCCTGGGTCAGTTGATTGCCTCCCATGGCTTTCAGTATCATCTCTATGCTGATGACACACAAATCTTCCTCTCAACCCCACAGATCTCTCCATCTGTCTCCTCACCCATCACCAACTTACTGATAGACATATCAGCCTGGATGTCACATCACTTCCTCAAACTCAACCTATCCAAAACCGAGCTTATGATATTTCCTCGCCGACGTGCCACTTCCCTAAATTTCTCTGTCAAAATCAATGGCTCAACTATCAACCCGCCCCCCCACGCCAAGGTCCTAGGTGTAATCCTAGACTCCCAATTAACCTTTCAGCCCCACATCCAATCGCTATCCAAAATTTGCCGCCTCAACCTCCGCAAATCTCCAAGATACGCCCCTTCCTAACCGATGACGCCACAAAGCTACTAATCCACTCCCTGGTCATTTCTCGCCTCGCCTACTGCAACTCCCTCCTCATTGGCTTACCTCTAAATAGTCTCTCCCCACTTCAGTCCATTATGAACGCTGCCGCCAGGCTCATCCACTTTAAAAACCGCTCGGCATCTGCTACACCCCTATGTCAATCCCTACATTGGCTGCCACTCAACCAACTTATTAAATTCAAGATCCTAACAATGACTTATAAATCAATTCACAACCTGACCCCCAGCTACATCACTAACCTGGTCTCAAAATACCAACCAAATCGATCTCTTCGCTCCTCCCAAGACCTCCTGCTCTCTAGCTCCCTTGTCACCTCATCCCATGCTCACCTCCAGGACTTCTCCAGAGTCTCTCCCATCCTCTGGAATGCTCTACCCCAATCTGTCCGACTTTCTCCTAGTTTGTCCACCTTCAGATGATCCCTGAAAACCTATCTCTTCAGAGAAGCCTATCTGGCTCCCACCTAACAACTGTACATTTATCTTCTCTATTAGCACATCCCCCACAGTTATTACCTCTTGTATCTCTTGACCTTCCCTTTTAGATTGTAAGCTCTAACGAGCAGGGCCCTCTGATTCCTACTGTATTTAAGTGTATTGTATTTGTACCATCTACCCTCAAGTTGTAAAGCGCTGCGTAAATTGTTGGCGCAATATAAATCCTGTATAATAATAATATAATAATGATTACATGAAGGTCCCCATCAGAGTCCCTCTTACATCAGGGTCCCCATCAGAGTTCCCCTGACACCAGGGTCCCCATTAGAGTTCCCCTGACATCAGGGTCTTCATCAGAGTCCCTCTTACATCAGAGTCCACATCAGGGTCCTTCTTTACATTGAAGACCACATCAAAATCCTGCATTACATCAGGGTCCCCATCAGAGTCCCTCTTACATCAGGGTCCCCATCAGAAGCCCTCTTACATCAGAGTCCACATCAGGGTCCTTCTTTACATTGAAGACCACATCAAAATCCTGCATTACATCAGGGTCCCCATCAGAGTCCCTCTTACATCAGGGTCCCCATCAGAGTTCCTCTTACATGAGAGTCCACATCAGGGTCCTTCCTTACGTCGGAGACCACATCAAAATTCCTCATTACATCAGGGTCCCCATCAAGGTTCCCTCTTACATCAGAGTCCCCATCAGAGTTTCCCTTACCTCAGGATCCCCATCAGAGTCCACATCAGGGTCCTTCCTTACATCGGAGACCACATCAAAATCCCTTATTACATGAGGGTCCCCATCAGATTCCCTTTTACATTAGTGACCCCATCAGAGTCCCTCTTACATCAGGGTCCCCATCAGAGTTCCTCTTACATGAGAGTCCACATCAGAATCCCTCCTTACATCAAGATCCCCATCAGAGTCCCTCTTATATCAGGGTCCCAATCAGAATATTCCTTACATGAAAGCATAGCACCCAACTGTCCCTGATTTCAAGGGACTGTCCCTGATTTGGAACAAAGTCACTCTGTCCCTCTTTCCTCCTTATTTGTCCCTCATTTTGGTCTGATCTATATAGTTGTATATAAAATGCACTATTTACCTTTCAAAAAGTGTTTTCTGGTGCTAAACTCTTCATCCAAATTCTAAATTGCTGCATTTTTAAATTTCAAATGCCAGTATAAAGGAATAGTAGTGGTAAAAAAAAGCACTTGTGGGTTTAACTAATCTTTTTTTTTTTTGTACAATGCGCCTTACATGCGTGGCAGGGGATGTGTCCTCCTATGTGACATACTTTTGCTAATAGGTGTCCCTCTTTTCCATCTCAAAAAGTTGGGAGGTATGTGAAAGGCCTCTTCAGACACCCCCCCCCCCCACATCAGGGTCCTCCTTTTATCATAGTACATATCAGACTCCCAGCTTACATCAGGGTCCCCATCAGAGTCCCTCTTACTAGATCAGAAGGCTGGCTCTGTGAAATGTGTGACACAGACAGTAGTGCCAACTCTTGGGACACACAGGGGTTGATTTACTAAAGCTGGAGAGCACAAAATCTGGTGCAGCTGTACATGGTAGCCAATCAGTGTCTAACTTCAGCTTGTTCAATTAGCTTTGACCAAAAATCCTGGGGGATGATTGGTTTCTATGCAGAACTGCACCAGATTTTGCACTCTCCCGTTTTAGTAAATCAACCCCGGTGACTTTGTGTCACAGAATTAAATGAAGTAAATGTGTGAGGTTTTCACAAGTTTACAAACTTCAGGATCATTCAGATTACTAGGAGTAGACTATAAATAATTGAAATACAATGTGGAAATGAACATATGAGTTTATATTTTGACCATAGATACACTATAAGGCCTCATACACACGGGCGTATATAAAAAAAATAAACAAAACGTCGGGCCCGACGTCAAGGAAAAAAAGGCGACGTTTTTCTGTGTTATGTATTGACGTTTTTCGGCGTTAGTGAGCGTCGGCGTCAATAGGCGTCAATAGGCGTTTTTTTAAAAAAAAATCATCCCTCTGCTATTTTCCAACCTAAAAACGTCGGCGTCAAAAAACGCCGGTAAACGCCGGTACAATATCAGTTGGCGTTTGTTGGCGTTAGTTGGCGCTTTGTGGCGTCAGCGTCAAAAAACACCAACATTTTGCAGTCTCAGAACGCGAGAGCTGTGGGTTCTACTTTCTGCTCACTAATGCCGACGCCACTTACAGCTCAAAAACGCCAACGTTTTTATATGGCCATTGACTAACATGGGGAGCAGAAAAAAACGTCAGTAGACGCCGGCGTCAAAAAACGCCCGTGTGTATGAGGCCTAAAGGTGCAGGAGTAAAGCCTCGAACACACGGGACGATGTGAACGACCGTTGTATGCGAAATCGATCGTTTGTATGCGCGATTAGAACAGCCGACACACGACGGTCGTACAAGGGGAGTTGTATGAGCAGACTAGAAAACTTGGTCATACCAACAAGCGGTCATACGATCGTTGTATCGTGTGTACAGAGCAGTTGCTACAACAAGTTGTATTGTGCAAAACACAAATGCTCTGAAGTCAGGAACGGCCGGATGCTAATTACATGCACCTGCACGTTCTTTCTGTGGTCGTACGATCGTGTAGTGCAGTCAGTATGCAAGTTACATTATGCAATATACGATTTGAGACGATCGTACGTACGATCGTCGTCCCGTGTGTACGAGGCTTAAGGCAACACAAGGCATGTTATCAAGCAGTAGGATAAAAAAATAGATTGCACCTCGGATGTGTCTATGATGCACAGGACATGCACTTGCGTTGTTGTCAGTGTTGCCAACCGCCGGTATTTTTACAGGCAGCCAGTAAAAACAGGCAATTTTCTCCTGCCAGTAAAAAGAAAAGGTTGCCAGTAAAAAATATGGCTGTGATCAGGGGCGTAACGATAGGGGTTGCAATTGCAACCGGGTCCCATGGTCCAGGGGGCCCATGTGCCTCCCTTGTACACCCAAATAGGAGGGATGGCGGGGGTGGCATTTAGAGGAACCAATCTCCTCCATTTTCCTCTATCCATTTTACTTGTCTTCTGCTGTTCCCAGGGCCCCTGTGTGCTTCCCTGCCCCCCCCCCCCCCACAGAGCTGCTGTCTTCCCCGTTCCTCTCTCCTGCCAGCTGCTGTAGAAGAGGTGTCATGATGGAGAGGTGGGAATGGGTCAGTAAATTTGTCATTTACCGGCTCCTTCTTTTTCTGAATGAACAGAGTCAGTGATTGGTACCAATTGGTTCATTCATAACTGAAGCATAGTAAACTGTTTTTCCTATACTTCCGTTTCTGAATGAACGGGAGGCTCGGTACACAGCTATTCCTGTCCATTCATTCTGTGCAGCTAAGGCTACACAGATGGAAATTGAGAGCTGAGGTTTGTTTAGACCCCTGATATCTCATCAAAGCCCCCCAACAGAGCTCCTAAAAAAAATTGTAAAAAGAAATTTGTAAAAGAAATAAAATGAAATGGTAAAAAAATAATAAAATTAAAATAAACATTAAAAACTACTGACACCAGTGAGGGAACTATCAGGGTTGCAAAGGTTGCAATTGTGACAGGGCCCTGGCAATTCACCATCATGGGGAGGCCTGCGGTACCATAATAAAGGGACCCGCGATGGGGGTAAAGGGCCCCAGGATCAGCGGGAAGAGGGAAGATCCCTGGCCAGGGGTCAGGGGCCCTTCGTAATTTCTTGCACCGGGGCCCTGAAGGTTCTAGTTACTCCTCTGGCTGTGATGCTAGGCTCAGTCTGGAGCCAAGACCATCCCAAATGCCTGCTGCAGTATGTTCGGGTGGCTCTGGCGTAGGCGGTGCCTGAGCATGTCGTGTGATGTCACAGTGCAAGGGAGCCAAGCAGAGTGACCAGAGCCTTGTGTGGTGAGCCTGGTGTATGGGGCAAAGGTAGGCTGGGAGCGGGACTGTCAGTGCTGTAAGGACTGGAGTGGACTGGAGAGACCACCTGGCTTGGAGAGAGACTTTCACTGTGTCTCAGGAGGGGACATTTCATGTCGATGGGGTGTCATCCGTTCTAATTTCTTGCCCTCCTGAGTCCTGTCCCTGAGCTACTTACTTACTATAGCAAAAATAAAATAAGAAATATGTTTTTTGCCTTACTATCATATTTCTATCTGCATATTGTACTTGTTTGTAGCCTTAATACTGAAATTTGCACTTAAAACTGTAATTTTGTAACTTTTGGAAATGCCAATAAAAACTTGGCTGTGCCAGTAAATTTTTGGCATCGAGTCAGTAAATTTCAGTCTGATAGGTTGGCAACACTGGTTGTTGTTCATTTTTCCAAGATGATTGTGCAGAAGCACCTCAGACATGATCCACGCTCTTTGCTTGTCATGCATTTAATATGGGTTTCCACTGACAGTAATGCAGGATAATGAGCAGATGGAATGTGCCGGCTGTATCTGGAAAAATGGAACACAATTTAAAGTAAAACACATGCTACTGATAATGCTGCAGCTTACTATCTCTGAATGTGACACTAAACAAATAAATCTATTTGAGAATGTATTTAAACTCAAAAACGTCCATCTACTGCTCTCAGCCCCCTCCAAGTCTCCAAATCTGTGATCTGATGTCCAGTTAGAGGGTGGCTACATTCATTCTCAATCATCTCACTGTATGTAGGAATGTAGCCACCCTCTGGTGCTCACTCTGGAGATGGACGATGGGATTTGTAGTGTTCATAGAGCAGTGTACAAGACCACAACTAACGTGCACCGCTCCTTCCAAACAACAGGAAGTGAGGGGGAAAGGGAAAGGTTTCAGGAGTTCGCAGACAATGTTACAAGAAGGCAGAAAAACACAGTAAGAAACATTTCATGAAAAATATATTACAGGGCCATTAAAGTGGTTGTCAAGTCATGACAACCACTTTAACCTACAGGTAGGAAGGAAGAATGTCCCTTACATTGGTGATCAGTGGGAAGAATGTTCCTTACATTGGTGGTCAGCAGGAAGAATGTTCTTTACATTGGTGGTCAGTGGGAAGAATGTTCCTTACATTGGTGGTCAGCAGGAAGTATGTTCTTTACATTGGTGGTCAGTGGGAAGAATGTTCCTTACATTGGTGGTCAGTGAGAAGAATGTTCCTTACATTGGTGGTCAGCAGGAAGTATGTTCTTTACATTGGTGGTCAGTGGGAAGAATGCTCCTTACATTGGTGTTCAGTGAGAAGAATACTCCTTACATTGGTGTTCAGTGAGAAGAATGTTCCTTACATTGGTGGTCGGTGGGAAGAATGTCCCTTACATTGGTGTTCAGTGAGAAGAATGTCCCTTACATTGGTGTTCAGTGAGAAGAATGTTCCTTACATTGGTGGTCAGCAGGAAGAATGTTCTTTACATTGGTGGTCAGCAGGAAGTATGTTCTTTACATTGGTGGTCAGTGGGAAGAATGTTCCTTACATTGGTGGTCAGCAGGAAGTATGTTCTTTACATTGGTGGTCAGTGGGAAGAATGTTCCTTACATTGGTGTTCAGTGAGAAGAATACTCCTTACATTGGTGTTCAGTGAGAAGAATGTTCCTTACATTGGTGGTCGGTGGGAAGAATGTCCCTTACATTGGTGTTCAGTGAGAAGAATGTCCCTTACATTGGTGTTCAGTGAGAAGAATGTTCCTTACATTGGTGGTCAGCAGGAAGAATGTTCTTTACATTGGTGGTCAGCAGGAAGTATGTTCTTTACATTGGTGGTCAGTGGGAAGAATGTTCCTTACATTGGTGGTCAGCAGGAAGTATGTTCTTTACATTGGTGGTCAGTGGGAAGAATGTTCCTTACATTGGTGGTCAGTGAGAAGAATGTTCCTTACATTGGTGGTCAGCAGGAAGTATGTTCTTTACATTGGTGGTCAGTGGGAAGAATGCTCCTTACATTGGTGTTCAGTGGGAAGAATGCTCCTTACATTGGTGGTCAATGGGAAGAATGTTCCTTATATTGATGTTCAGTGGGAAGAATGTTCCTTACATTGGTGTTCAGTGGGAAGAATGCTCCTTACATTGGTGTTCAGTGGGAAGAATGCTCCTTACATTGGTGGTTAGTGAGAAGAATGCCCCTTACATTGGTGGTCAGTGTGAAGAATGCCCCTTACATTGGTGGTCAGTGGGAAGAATGTTCCTTAGACTGGTGGTCAGAAGAAAGAATGCTCCTTACATTGGTGGTCAGTGGGAAGAATGTCCCTTACATTGATTGTCCCAGGACACGGCAGGGTGACTACACAGAAGGAAGTAAGAGGAAAGACCTCCTGTATTCCACAATGTTCTGATACATTTTTCGCCATGCATTAATTTCCTCTGGGCTAAACGTTTAGCAAAGGTATATTCCAGGAACCCCCCAGAGGGACCCACTCCACATGCTAAAGCTAAACTAAACCCTCTTATTCTTTACAGCCAAGAAAACTGTCATCTTAGACTTACACTTTGACTCCCAATGTGCTTGAGGCCTTAATGAGTACTGAGCTGCATTATGTTGTATATTTTATACCTGCCTAGAGTTCAGCTTCAAATGATGCACAAAGGCTGCTCAAACCCATGGCAACTAAGCAGAGGTTCTTTTTAGTGTTTACCTAAACGGCAGTTTAAATGCATTCGGATGCCATGAATACAGCATTTTTCAATAATGCCATTTATATAATTGCATTGAAACGGCAACAGTCATGCTGATATAAATCTATACTTCTATTTAACTTGCCAATATGCCATCTTTATAAATCCTCCCTGCTATTTATGGTAACTCATTACTAAAGTGAAAAGATAAAGAGCAGATAATTGCTCTGAGATTGGAACACTCTGGTTTTTATGTTCCACATTTATTAGTTGGCCTCATAGCTACACTCATTGTATGCTATATTATAACTCATTATAGACTTGCATAGTTCTCATTCTTTAGTGCGCAGTTTAAACAAGCAAACGGCAATCAAATCGTCAAGCATGGATTACTAAATGCTCATGGGTACAACAGAATTGTTGATGTAGCATACATAGAGCCTCCAACAATAGATAATATGCACCCATGTAGCATACCCTAAATACAGAGGGGTAGAAACCCCATGACAGGTACATGTGCAGAAAATCTGTATATACAGTATCTCACAAAAGTGAGTACACCCCTCACATTTTTGTAAATATTTTATTCTATCTTTTCATGTGACAACACTGAAGAAATAACACTTTGCTACAATGTAAAGTAGTGAGTGTACAGCTTGTATAACAGGGTAAATTTGCTGTCCCTCAAAATAACTCAACACACAGCCATTAATGTCTAAACCACTGGCAACAAAAGTGAGTACACCCCTAAGTAAAAATGTCTAAATTGGGCCCAAAGTGTCAATATTTTGTGTGGCCACCATTATTTTCCAGCACTGCCTTAACCCTCTTGGGCATGGAGTTCACCAGAGCTTCACAGGTTGCCCCTGGAGTTCTCTTCCCCTCCTCCATGATGACATCACGGTGCTGGTGGATGTTAGAGACCTTGCGCTCCTCCACCTTCCCTTTGAAGATGCCTCACAGATGCTCAATAGGGTTTAGGTCTGGAGACATGCTTGGCCAGTCCATCACCTTTACCCTCAGCTTCTTTAGCAAGGCAGTGGTCATCTTGGAGGTGTTGTTGTTATCATGTTGGAATACTGCCCTGCGGCCCAGTCTCTGAAGGGAGGGGATCATGCTCTGCTTCAGTATGTCACAGTACATGTTGGCATTTATGGTTCCCTCAACGAACTGTAGCTTCCCAGTGCCGGCAGCACTCATGCAGCCCCCGACCATGACACTCCCACCACTGCTTGACTGTAGGCAGGACACACTTGTCTTTGTACTCCTCACCTGGTTGCCGCCACACACACTTGACACTATCTGAACCAAATACGTTTATCTTGGTCTCATCAGACCACAGGAAATGGTTCCAGTAATCCATGTCCTTAGTCTGCTTGTCTTCAGCAAACTGTTTACAGGTTTTCTTGTGCATCATCTTTAGAAGGGGCTCCCTTCTGGGACGGCAGCCATGCAGACCAATTTGATGCAGTGTGCGGTGTATGGTCTGAGCGCTGACAGGCTGATCCCCCACCCCTTCAACCTCTGCAGCAATGCTGGCAGCACTCATACGTCTATTTCCCAAAGACAACCTCTGGATATGACGCTGAGCACGTGCACTCAACTTCTTTGGTTGGCGAGGCCTGTTCTGAGTGGAACCTGTCCTGTTAAACCGCTCTATGGTCTTGGTCACCATTCTGCAGCTAAGTTTCAGGGTCTTGGCAATCTTCTTATAGCCTAGGCCATCTTTATGTAGAGAAGCAATTCTTTTTTTCAGATCCTCAGAGAGTTCTTTGCCATGAGGTGCCATGTTGAACTTCCAGTGACCAGTATGAGAGAGTGAGAGCGATAACACCAAATTTAACACACCTGCTCCCCATTCACACCTGAAACTTTCTAACACTAACGAGTTGTATGACACCGGGGAGGGAAAATGGCTAATTGGGCCCAATTCGGTCATTTTCACTTAGGGGTGTACTCACTTTTGTTGTCAGCGGTTTAGACATTAATGGCTGTGTGTTGAGTTATTTTGAGGGACAGCAAATTTATGTGAGGGGTGTACTCACTTTTGGGAGATACTGTATATATATAAGATGCGCCTAGTTTCATGAGTATATAAATCATATCAATGTGGGTTAATATTTATATGTTATCAGTTCATGCACATATCATGTTTCCTTCATAAATCAATCACGATAGCTTACTAAACTGACTGCTTGAATTGTATGTAAACCCCAACAATATACTTTGCTTCTTTGCTCCCTCTTGGTCTGTTTTCACATCTGAGCATTCTGTGAGAATGCTTTTTCCACTGCAGGTGGCACTATCTGCGTTGGAACTGTAGTTGGAGAGGAAGTCAGAACTGGAACATGGCTCCTCTATGGTTTCCTGGGTCACTGGAGAAGCGATCCAACTGGATGTTGTTACATTTTTCTATCAGCATGGCCCGAAACGTGTTGGATAACAAGTTTATTGTTCAAGTTGTTTGGAATAAAACCTTTTTTGAATTTCAACTTTTTGGTATGGTGCTCCAATTTTGTGATCTAACTATTGCATTTACCAGTTCCTTTAAATTCACTTTTTCGTTCCATTACAAGTAATTAAACCTTAAGCAATATCTCACCAAAAATTCAATTTCTGTTTCAGATGCCTCTTAGTGCAGACCAGAGAAAATGAGTGAGCCAATCACAAAAGCAGGAAATTACTTTTCTCTTCTGCAATAAAATACACCTACCTGCTTGTTCATAATCCATCTAAGAATGTAATTGGAGCTGTGCATGCGTGGCTTTAATTAACCACTTAAGGGTCGCCAATCCGCAATGTATTGCAGATGGATGGCCCGTGCAGGCAAAGTGACATACTGGAACGCTGCTGCCTGTTTCTGGGTTTAGGGCACGCACATGCCCACCCCCCTGCCGACACCCATTGTGATTGTGCACATTGGGAGTCTGTCAGCAGATCCCAGCCAATGATTCATGTCCAATCACAGCCCAGAGCCCTGTGTTGGCAATCAACACAGGGCTCTGTAGAGAGGGAACAATCTCTCTGTTTCTTATCCCTGCAAGGCAGGGATAAGAAACAAAGAGATCTTTAGTAAGAATCAGCATACATCACACATAGCTAGACACACATTTAACCCCTTGATCGCCCTAGATGTATATCAGTTCCCAACCAGTGTAATTAGTACAGTGACAGAGTCTAGTACAGAGATTGTATTATCACTGATCACTGTATCAGTGTCACTGGTGATGTCACAGCATCAGTTAGTGTCAGATTGACCACCACACTATTGCAGTTCCTTTATAAAATAAGAAAGAAAGAAAAATTCCAATATATTCACTTTATTGGGATTTTTTTTTACCAAAGACATGTAGCAGAATACATTTTGGCCAAAATGTATGAAGTAATTAGATTTTTTTTTACAGTTTTTATTGGATGTTTTTTAGCATAAAGTAAAAACTATTGGTTTTATTTACAACATTTTCAGTCTTTTTCATTTATTTAATAAAATATTAATATTCTAGTGGTGATCAAATACCACCAAAAGAAAGCTCTATTTGGGTAAAAAAAAAATGTAAATTTAATTTGGTACAGCATTGCATGACCGTGCAATTGGCAGTTAACGTAGAGCAATGCTAAATAGCTAAAAATGGCCTGGTCATGAAGGGGGAAAAACCTTCTGGAGCTGAAGTGGTTATATTTCTGGCACAGTGTTACAGTGCCAGGATGAGTGACATCATCAAGATGGCCAAACACGAGCATCCGGTAAAAGCCGGGGAGAAGATGCGAGTGGCGGCGAGGGACCACGCAGGTGTCAGACCATTGTAGCAAAGGTGAGTTTTTGTGCCTTTAGTTCTGCTTTAAATGCAAGTTGATTGCCTCGCTGTAATATTAATAGAAAAGAAAGGTATTTGGAACCAAGGGTGGGTGGTATGAAAAAATAAATAAATCAGTCTTTATTAAATGGTAATTATTCCCCACTAAGCAATACCCTAACTGCTAAACAAGAATAAATCAGACAACGTTGTCTAGACTAAGTTCTGCTCAACCCACAGAAAAAGAATCAACAGGGTAACAGCTGCATAAAACAATACCACATTAGGAACATGCTGTGCCAGATACATTTCAAGGAATAATAAACTGAAAAGATCTTTACAAGTCATAATAGAACAAATGTAACCGAGCAGTTGGTTAATAATAAATAATCCAGGACTTTGTTAAAAAATGAAAATGATAAATCTTTTAAAGACACATATATCTTATGAGCCTGTTGGCATGCAGGCCCGTTTATAACAGGGGACAGAATAGACCGAAATAAAACATTTGCAAGAATAACATTTTTTTTCTTTGAGAAGTTATAACCTTGAAATCTCTAGCTCCCCCTGGTGTCCACTCTTTTAGCTACACTGGAAGGAACTTGCACACAAACCCCTATTAAAGCGGAGTTCCACCTATTTAAAAGTCAGCAGCTACAAAAAGTGTAGCTTCTGACTTTTAACCACTTCCTTACTGGGCACTTAAACCCCCCTCCTGCCCAGACCAATTTTTGGTTTTCAGCGCTGTTGCATTTTGAATGACAATTGCGTGGTCGTGTGACGTTGTACCCAAATAAAATTTGCGTCCTTTTTTTCCCACAAATAGAGCTTTCTTTTGGTGGTATTTGATTACCTCTGCGTCATTTCTGATCGCCGCTATAAACAAAAAATGAGCGACGATTTTGCAAAAAAGAACAATATTTTTTACTTTTTGCTAAAGTACAAATCCATTAAAAAAAATTATTCATCAGTTTTGGCCGATATATATTCTTCTACATATTTTTGGTAAAAAAAAAAAATCACAATCGGCGTATATTGATTGGTTTGCGCAAAAGTTATCGCGTCTACAAACTGGGAATTGATTTATGGCGTTTTTATTATTATTATTTTTTTACTAGTAATGGCAGCGATTTGCGATTTTTATCGGGACTGCGATATTGCCACAGAAATGTCGGACATTTTTTACACATTTTTGGGACCAATGACATTTATACAGCGATCAGAAATTTAAATGTCCACTGATTACTGTGTAAATGTCATTGACAGTGAAGGGTTTAACCTGCAGGGGGCAGTGAAGGGGTTAACAATGTTCCCTGGGTGTGTTCTAACTGTGGGGGGCAGGGCTGGCCGGGACATAACAGATCTAACTGATCCCAGTGACAGGGATCAGTAGATCTGTCCTGTCCCCTGTCACAGAACGGAGAACCGCCGTGTTTACAACAGTGGTTCCCCGTTCTGAGGCTGCTAAAAGAGATCGGCGGGTCTCCGCCCAAACCACGGGCACGCTCGCGCCCCTCTTACCAGGGGGCGCGCCAGGAGCGTGCACAGGGGACGACGTCCATGGACGTCGTCCCAGGATTTCAGATCCGCGCTGGAGCCGTACTTCGGCAATAGCGCGGATCTGGAGTGGTTATTAAACAGACACTCACCTGTCCCACGATCCAGCGATGCAGCCGCCCAATGCTTCACTCCTCTCCCCCTCCCCTCCACGGCACCGGCATCACAAGTGTTGTGAATGGCCGGGCAATCAGTGAGGGAGGTGGGGAGGTGAACTTCCGGCACCGCGGTGCCAGGAGAGGAAGTGGGAGCTGGGTACATCTGAAAACAGGGTACCCGCTCCCACCCCCCAAAATTGACATGCCAATTGTGGCATGTCAGGGGGTCACCGTTACTTAAAGCGGAAGTTCCACTTTTGAGTGAAACTCCGCTTTAAGGCCTCATGCAAATCAAAAACGCCTATTTTACAGGCGTTTGACTTTTTTTTCTGCCCCTCCATGTTAGCCTATGTCCATAAAAAAGAGAGAAGAAAAGCGTCTCTGAGTGCAAGGATTTATTGAGACAATAAAACAAACATAGAAAACTTACATTATGGTAAGCATGGATGCGCCTCTTCTGTATAGGGAAAGGAGGGGAACAAAAGGCAAATTGCCTGTGCCGTGGGATCTCATCAAGAGCGGTAATTGCTGTGTCACCCCCAGTTCAAAAAAGCCGGCCAGTCTTCGTAGGGGATATCCGGGTAGGTGGAAGGCTCTGGAACACAGCGCCGCATTGCATAGGACAGCTACGGTGTGGAGATGAGCCAAAAAGCACAGCGCGTTTCAGAGTGTGCGCAGTAGGCCCGCTGGGCATGTGCGCTCCTTTCTCAAGTGTATTCACTTAGAGAGATCCGGTAGAGGCTTGTGCAATCCGTAGAGTAGTGATACAAGCAGGGGTCGGCAACTGGCTGGCAAGGAGGTACAGGTGGAGCAGGCAGTCTTCGGGTACATGCAGGGTCGTTAACAGGCGGGCAGTAAGGTACACTGGTATCAGGCAGAAGAGTTTTCGTGGGCAAGCAGAGATCAATCAGAGTCAGAACAAGCCGGGTCACAGGAACAAATAACAGGATACAGGTCACTAGGAACTCACACAAATGCTGTAGAACGGACAGCATCAGCTGCAGGGTGAAGTGTGCTTAAATAGGCCGTTTGGCGCCACTGGCGCGCACACGCGCGAACGCGCACAGGCATGTTCCAAAGCTGTTTTCCTAAAAATGACTCAACTTCTTTGGTCGACCATGGCGAGGCCTGTTCTGAGTGGAAACTGTCCTGTTAAAACGCTGTATGGTCTTGGCAACCGTGCTGCAGCTCAGTTTCAGGGTCTTGGCAATCTTCTTATAGCCTAGGCCATCTTTATGTAGAGCAACAATTATTTTTTTCAGATCCTCAGAGAGCTCTTTGCCATGAGGTGCTATGTTGAACTTCAAGTGACCCGTATGAGAGAGTGAGAGCGATAACACAAAATTTAACACACCTGCTCCCCATTCACACCTTAGACCTTGTAACACTAACGAGTCACATGACACTGGGGAGGGAAAATGGTTAATTGGGCCCAATTTGGACATTTTCACTTAGGGGTGTACTCACATTTGTTGCCAGCAGTTTAGACATTAAAGAGGAAGTTAACCCAGATTGGGTTTACTTCTTCTACATACCCCTGTAAATTAGAAGCATAATGGGCTACTATGCATCGCATAGTAGCCCATTATGTGCCACTTACCTGCAAGCGAAGCCAGCGATGTCCAGCGCTGACCCCTGTGCTGGCGGCGTCCATCTACAGCCCCTCTTCCTTCCGGGGCCGCAATCTCTGGCTCTGTGACTGGCCGGAGTCGCGTGACGTCACTCCCACGCATGCGCACAGGAGCCGCCAGTCACGGCACGGTCTCAGTGGAGAAACGGCATGGAGGCTGTTTCTTCACCGTGCATGTGCTGAAATGACGTTGGCACATGCAGAACACTGTATATCTCCTGAACCGTGCAGGTTTGGGAAATATGCAGGGCACCTACAGGTAAGCCTTATCATAAGCTTACATAGGTGGAGCCATCTGGAGTGTTCTAAGGAGCCCTGACCAATCCCCAAGCAGGATTGGCAGCATACCTCCCAACTTTTTGAGATGGGAATGAGGAACAGCTACTAGCAAAAGTATGTAGGCATAGGACATGCCCCCTGCCACACCCCCTTGAAGGAGAAGGGATGGAATCCCCAAAATGTGCAACATCACAAATGAGTGGGATGCCATCCACTCATTTGCATAACACACACTCCCCTCCCCTTTTTCCCCACGTCCTTATCCCTTTTTTAATCTGTTTATGCCTCGGCCTATGAGGCTATTCCCCTTGAGCCATAGGATATCAGTCTTTCATTCATATTTTGCCCCAAGAGTCTCTGTCCCTTATAGCGTAGAGATGGTAGCTTTGGTATGTACATCTGGGGGGCACCCTGGGTTGTTTCCTAGTAGCGCCCCTTAAGTTTCGATTTAACTATCCCCTCTTGGGACATAATAGTTTGGATTGAGCTACATTTGTCTATCTGGAGTAGTGGTCCGCAGCATTTTCCACTTTTACTTGTAGGTTTAGGATATGACCAGACATTTGGGACTTATTTCCCATTAGAGTATATTAGCTTCTAGTTTAATTCAATTTCATTTGCTCTTCCTGAAAGGTTATTGGTGTAATTTATTCATGACTCTGAGGGTATAAAGCACATACACATTCATTTATACAATGCATATATATTGTTAACATATTCATGTAGTTAGTGATACTTTGGGCACTATTGACATTTATTAATTTTCTATTTTTATTCTTAAATTGTACTCCTATATCGTTTTTTAGCCATCCATGTTCCGTTTTGCGGTTTAGCTCAACATCATCCTAAGGAGCCGGTTGTAACTCTATTGATTTTTTTTCTGGACACCTAAATGCCCTTGTATTCTTCCCAACTAGTGCCGTTATTTGTCCGTTTATATTTTTTAGTGTTTGAGTACGCTTTTAACATAAATACCAAATAACTCTGTTATTATGCTGTGGGCGGTTTCCCCTTTCCAAGATGGCGGACGACCGCTTCTCTGCCATTCAAATTTCAGGGGCAAGTTCCCTATAAGAGGCAGTGTGTCGGTGGTGCACCCTATCCCCGTGACGACGTCCATTTTGTGACAAAATGTACGTCGGGAGGACGAGCTGGCATCACTGCCTTTGGAGACACATACACTGAGCCGGCCGACTTGATGCTTTTCATGCACAGACTGTCCAAAACGATGCAAGTGCATCCTTTTATATATTAAATCAGCTTTTAGCAATATTACAGTATTGGAGGTTTTTCTTTACATCTATGACGCGGGTTTGAACAGAGTCTGCCCTTCCTAGCTATCTGGGTGAAGTTTGCTTACCCTGTAGTGGGGTCGCGGTTATGTGAGAAATTATCTGTGATCGTTTCTACGCTGGATGGTCCTTGGGACGAAGCTAGGTTGCCTTCGTGGGGCATTGGGAGAGGAGTCCTACATACCCCCAATGGGGGTAAGCTGCTTCATTACTTGGTGGAGGATTGTCACAATTGTTTTATTAATAGAATCACTTGGTGTGTCCTACTCATCTGGGATTTTTTCGCCTGTATGCACTTCTACAGTTGATGAACTTTACATTCACTATTTATATCTCAGGAGCGACTAAAATAATAACAAAACAATCAGCGCAAATCAATCTATCCAACCTAAGAGCTGCTGACACAAGATAAGTGCTTTCACTCCACTAATTAACAATTTGAAACCATAAGGGCCGGTTCACATTGTAGCGAGGCGGAGCGGCGCAACTTCGCTGACAGTTCACATCTAGGCGAATTGTCAGGCGACTTGAGTCGCCTGAAAATTCGCCTCAATGCTGTGCAAATGGGACCGTTCTAATAGGAGCGAATCGCTTCGCTCCGCATTAGAAAAATGGTCCCTGCACTATTTTTAGGGCGATCTCAGGCGGCTTGCATTGACTTCTATGAAAGAAGTCTCCTAGCAAGCCGCTTTGAGATCGCCTGGATCGCCGCATCGCGCCGCTCCGCCTCGCTACAATGTGAACCGGCCCTTAATGTGCAGTGCTTAACCATATAAATGCTCAATATCTGACAAATACCAAGTATATAATATCTATGTGCAAAAAAACCCCACAATGGGTAACTTCATATAAAAGTGCTAATAGTGCATTGTGCAATCAGTAAACATGTACAAAATATCGTAATAAATTTTGTGACCATTTTGCCAACAAAAATTAAAAGTGAAAAAATCAGCAAGCTGCAAGGGAAAGTTCATCAAAAAAAGTCTTAATTTCCCTTCAAACAGGGACACTTAAACATAAAGATAGAGATCCTCCCCCTAGGGGGAGGAGCCTGCACCTGCACGCCACGCTATGGCCATCGTAGCTGTGTGTCCTCACACAGTACCTTGCATGTGGTACCCAGCTCGCACGGCTTTATGTACTGCTTCCTGTAAGTGATTTTATTGTTATATGGGGCGATATTAAACTTTTAAACGGAGAGCACTAGATCTTGTCCCCTTTTCTTTCCATGTTCTAATGTATTGCGGGAGCACTGGAAATTCACTTGAAAGTATAATATTGTTCCAAGCATTGGAAAGATTGGAGATTTTACCTGGAAGGGAATTACCATTGGGAGTGTTAGACCTGCTGCATGCCAGACCCCTGGAAGGGAATAAAAAAATGCTTGTTTAACCACTTCAGCCCTGGAAGAATTTTGCACTTTAGGACCAGAGCACTTTTTGCGATTCGGCGCTGCGTCGCTTTAACTGACAATTGCGCGGTCGTGCGACGTTGTACCCAAACAAAATTTGCGTCCTTTTTTTCCCACAAATAGAGCTTTCTTTTGGTGGTATTTGATCGCCTCTGTGTCATTTCTTATCGCCGCTATAAACAAAAGAAGAGCGACCATTTTGCAAAAAAACCCAAATTTCTTACTTTTTGCTAAAATTCAAATCCAAAAAAAAAATATAAAAAAAAATTTTTTTCACCGTTTTTGGCCGATTTATATAATTCCTCATATTTGCGATAAAAAAAAAGCGCAATTGGTGTTTATTGATTGGTTTGCGCAAAAGTGGCCGCGTTTACGGATGATGAGAATTCATTTCTGTTTTTTTTTTTTTTACTAGTAATGGCGGCGATCTGCGATTTTTAGCGGTAATGCGATATTGGGGGGGACATGTCGGAATATTTTGACACTTTTTTGGGACCAATGACATTTATTCAGCGATCAGAAATTTAAATGTCCACTGATTACTGTACAAATGTCATTGGCAGTGAAGGGGTTAACCTGCAGGGGGAGAGCTAGAGGTTAAGTGTGTTCCCTGGGCGTGTTCTTACTGTGGGGGGGTTGGGCTAACATGGGCATGAGAGATCTAACTGATCCCAGTGACAGGGATCAGTAGATCTCTCATGCCCCATTGACAGGGCGGGGAACCGCCGTGTTTACATCGGCGGTTCCCCGTTCTTTTCCCTGTAGCCGCTCATCGCGGCTCGCCGGCGGACATCGGGTCCGCCCGAGCCGCGGGCACACTCCCCAGGAGTGCGGCGGGTGCGCGCGCCCCCTGGTGGGCAAATGTGAATCGCCGCTTATTTACGGCGATTCGCGCAGGGCTCCCCTACTGCCGCCGTGAAAAGACAGCGCGCGGTCGGGAACCGGTTAACCCTTGAGAGAGGTGAGCAGCCAATGTAGCTGGTGGAGGATAGAGATATGCACCAAAAGTTTTTCCACGCATTTATCGGGGTCTCCAGTCTATGATCTTTCTGCTCATGGATCTGTCTTTATGTTTAAGTGTCCCTGTTTGAAGGGAAATTAAGATTAACTTTTTTTGATGAACTTTCCTTTGCTGCGTGCTGATTTTTTCACTTGTATAAATTGCACACACAGCTTTTATGTTTATAGGATCTTTCTGCTTATGGATCTATCTCTATGTTTAAGTGTTCCTCTTTGAAGGGAAATTAAGATGAACTTTTTTTGATGAACTTTCCCTTGCAGCTTGTTGATTTTTTCACTTTTAATTTTTAATTTTTGTTGGCAAAACGGTCACAAAGTTTATTAGGATATTTTGTACATTTTTACTGATTGCACAATGCACTATTAGCACTTTTATATTCAGTTACCCATTGTGTTTTTTTGCACATAGATATTATATGCTTGGTATTTGTCAGATATTGAGCATTTATATGGTTAAGCGCTGCACATTTATGGTTTCAAATTATATCTCAGGAGTATTTGGTGTGCTTTGTGCTAAATGAGATTTCACCTTCATGAACTGTTTTACCTCAACAAACTTTTTTAATACTGTTGGGTTCTTATTCTCATTTTTATATTTCCATTCATGTGGAATACACTATCTATAGCATTTAATCACAGTTTTTGTATATTTCAGTTGGGAGCTATGTTAGCAGGGGGCAGGCCTCCTTAAATGCTCTGAGTCAGCCCAATCAGGAGGAGAGTTGTCGGGTGGAAGTCTGAGATGTAGCAGGAGGTGCCGTGGACGCCTCTTCCCAGGAAGTCGCCCCCATCTCTTGACCTTGAGTTCTGGAGGTTCGGGTGCAGCCAAGAGTGGAGGTGATTCTTGCAGTTGCAAGAGAACAGCGAAGGTGCTACACAGAGAGAGAGGCTTTAAAGTGATCCACCGGTATTGGTGAGTGACAGACCCTGGAGCTGGGAGAGAAAGTGCTAGAGCAGGCTGGGAGAGGAATAGTGGACATTCTGTGGAAGTCTTGGGAGCCAGTATGGGGAAGGAGTGTCACTGAGGAAAAGAAGGTTGCTGGAACCTGGAAGAGGAATGGGCTGGGAGTTGTAGTCCATCAAAGACCCGGCTAGCACTCAAGTACTTTGCTACATATTCAGGGGCTTGTGATCCCTGGCCTGTAATGGATGGTCTTGAGGCCCTGCTGACACAGTGCAGGCCTCACCATGTGCTAGCCGCAGTGAAGAGAAAAGAGTAGAGAAGCTTGATAAATTTCCTTTCGAGCTGGAAACTAAGTTCAGTCCTGGAGACAGAACTGTAGGAGAAACGGTCAGCAAGTGATGTGCTGGAGAGTTGAGAGGAGTAACAGTCTGTAAAAGGATAGTCTGCAGTGCAAGTGTGCATATACAGGACTGTATATGGAGTTCATGTACCATAACTCTTGGGGCATCCCAGTGGCGGCATGTGAAATTTTAGGATGGGGGGACGCCAGACCCCGCCCTTCCTTTTTGACCCCTCCCGCTTCTCATAAGCTCCATCCCTTATAGTTTTCACCCCTTGTGTCAGGAGTATACAGCCCAGCATCACCAGATAGTGGTATATAAAGCATCACCAGATAGCAGTTTACAGAGTCACCAGATAGCAGTATACAGAGTCACCATATAGCAGTATACAGAGCCCCAGGTAGCAGTATACAGGGTCCCAGGTAGCAGTATACAGAGCCCCAGATAGGGTATACAGATCCCCAGGTAGCAGTATACAGAGCCCCAGGTAGCAGTATGCAGGGTCCCAGGTAGCAGTATACAGGGTCCCAGATAGGGTATACAGAGCCCCAGGTAGCAGTATACCGAGCCCCAGGTAGCAGTATGCAGGGTCCCAGGTAGCAGTATACAGGGTCTCAGATAGGGTATACAGAGCCCCAGGTAGCAGTATAGTATACAGGGTCCCAGATAGGGTATACAGAGCCCCAGGTAGCAGTATACAGGGTCCCAGATAGGGTATACAGAGCCCCAGGTAGCAGTATACAGGGTCCCAGGTAGCAGTCTACAGAGCCCCAGGTAGCAGTATACAGGGTCCCAGATAACAGTATACAGGGTCTCAGATAGGGTATACAGCCACCAGGCCCCCCCCCACCCCCTCTGAGGTTGGGACAAGTCCTGCACTTACCCCATCTAATAGACAGGCTGGCAGTGATCAGCATGCGGAGAGTGGGCTGACAATATTCAGAGGCAGCGCTAGCAGAGAGCATGTTGGCAGTCTGCTCGGAAGTCCCGGTGGAGTGCTGTGCCTGCGTAAGTAATCACGCAGCCAGCACGACCGCCGTAGTCCCGCCCCCGCCAACAGCATTCAATGACAGAGAGTCATTGGCTCTGATTGCTCAGGGGACAGCCAATCAGACTATGTGTGTGCGCCTGTTCAGCGCACACACATAGACTTTAATGACTGACCAATCTGCTCACTATTTGCTGTCAGCAAGGAGCCGAGGAAAAAAAAAAAAGAAAAGTCAATATACCGGCGCCTCCTGCAGGGGGGCCAGGCTGAGTTTTATTTTTCCTTCTCAGCTGCAGGGAGGCTGCGCCCAAGCGCCCCTTATACACCAGCCGCCGCTGGGGCATCCCACAGTCACCCCTTTTCCCCATCCAAGTTATTTCCCCTAAATAAAACAACAAAAACAATACAGATGTGTGAGATATGATGGGATTGAGTGCGGCTACAAGGTGAACCACAACTACTAGCTATTCCCAAGGGAGCACATGGCTACATTTACCTTTTAGCTGTCATGGAAGCTGAATGAGGCTGGAGATGCACCATTGGTTGCTAATACACTGGCAGCCGCCAGCATCCTTGCAAACCATGAGCCCTGGGCGTGAAGCTGGCCTCTCTCTGTACACCAACTCAAAGTTGGTCCTAATTAAGTCTTGTTTTGAATTTGTGGCAGTCATAGCGGCATTTCCTTAAAATGAAGCAGTCAAGAATTACCTGAATCTGTCACACATGGTGGACTGCTTATCAAAGCTGTTGCAAGGCCCAGGCTGTTTTAAAGAAGCCTTGCTGCCAGAAAGTGGCATGAATGCTTTCATGAATTCCCCCCATTGTATTTACTGTTTGCATTATTGCACCCTTTTACAGCATTTTTCCTCTCTGGAGGATTTCCTTTCTTGCCAGCTGTACAGATGACAAGCGATCTGCAGTGGACCGTTTTTCAGAGTGGCACAGTGGTGGATGACAGGCATACAGAAGGTGATACTTTCGCCTCCTGAATGCCTTTTTATTGACAGCCAAATGGTGTTTTGAATTGGAATAGTGTTTGGCTTGCAGTTGAATGCAGCTTAGAGGGTGGTCGAACAGTGCTGCATCGTCAGGTAGCTGGCTAGCGGAATGTCATCTGGTGGCTGACCAGCATTGGTTCTTCAGGTAGCATGCTAGCGTTGGTAAGACCCCTTTCACACTGGGGCAGTTTTCAGGTGTTTTAGTGCTAAAAATAGCGCCTGTAAAACGCCTGAAAAAAAGTCCTGCAAGCAGCATCTTTGGGGCGGTGTGGGAACGGTGTATACAGTGCTCCTAAACCGCCACTGCCCATTGGAATGAATGAACAGCGCTTCCGAAGCACCCGAAAAGTGCTTCAGAAGCGCCTCAACACGGGCGCTTTTAACCCCTTTTTAACCCCTGCTTGGGTGTTAAAAGTGCCCCGCTAAACAGCGGTAAAACACCGCTAAAACTAGCGGCGCTTTACCGCTAACGGACCTGCCACCCCAGTGTAAAAGGGGTATTAGGGTTGCCACCTCATCACTAAGGGCAGGTTCACACTGCAGCGATGCGGGAACCGTGCAAATCCACTGTGGGTTCCCGCATCACATGTCTCTGGCCAGCAGTTCACACTGCTATATGCGAACTATGGGGAGTGTCAATACAATGTTAATGACATCCCTAAATCAGTTCGCATATCCCACTGCAAGCTTGCACAGGAATCGGATTGCATGGTGTGAACCACTATGCAATCCGACTCTGACCCTGCGAAAAAAAGGGGCCTGTGCGACTTCGCTCCGATTGCGATGCAAATTCAGCCATACAATCTCTATGGCTGAATTTGCAGCGCACGGAGATCGCATATGACTCACACTGCAGTGCGGTGCGAATCATATGCGATCTCCATGTTTGGAGCAGTGTGACCCGACCCTTAAACCTGAACACATATGAATTACACAGGCTAATCTGAAGATAATTTAACCACTTCAGCCCCAGAAGGATTTACCCTCTTCCTGGCCAGAGCACTCTTTGCGATTCGGCACTGCGTCACTTTAAATGACAGTTGCGCGGTCATACGACTTTGTACCCAAACAAAATTGACATCCTTTTTTTCCCACAAATAGAGCTTTCTTTTGGTGGTATTTGATCACCTCTACATCACTTCTGATCACTGCCATAAACAAAAAATTGTGACAATTTTGAAAAAAAAAACAATATTTTTTACTTTTTGCTATAATACATATCCAAAAAATATATATAAAACAAAAAATGTATTCATCGGGTTTGGCTGATATATATTCTTCTACATATTTGTGGTAAAAAAAAAATTGCAATAGTCGCATATTGATTGGTTTGCGCAAAAGTTGCAGCGTTTATTACAATGAGAATTAATTTATGGCTTTTTTTTTTTGCGATTTTTATCGGGACTGCAATATTGCAGCGGACTGATCGGACATTTTTGACATTTTGGGACCATTGACATTTATACAGCGATCAGATCTAAAAACAGCCACTGATTACTGTATAAATGTCATTGGCAGTGAAGGGGTTAACCTGCAGGTGGAAATCAAGGGGTTAAGTGTGTTCCCTCACTGTGTTCTAACTGTATGCGGGCTGGGCTGGCAGGGGCATGACAGATCTAACTGATCCCGATCACAGTAGATCACTGTCATGCCCACTGATGTGCTTACATCGGCAGTTCCCCGTTCTTCCTCTGTACAAGGCGATCGCGGGTTGCCAGATCGCCGTTTATAGACGCCGATCTGCGCAGCGGAGCCAACTTGCCGCAGTAAATGTACGCGAGGCTGTCGGCAAGTGGTTAATACAGATAAGGCACCAAGTGAGTTTAATTACCACCTTAATCAGCCACAGAACCTGTGTAATTAATATGTGTTTGAGTTTAAAGTGATGAGGTGGCAACTCTAGCGCTGGTTCATTAGTTGGCTGACCAGCATCGCGTTCTCACATTGCTGGCCACAGGGGTCAAGTCCTGGGAAAAAAAATGTGGGAACTCAACCAAGACCCCCCCACCTCAAAAATAAAAAAGCGTGTGTATACACACACACACACACACACACACACACACACACACACACTATCCTCAGGCTGCCTGTGTTGATTTTGCAAAGTGTGCTCACTCCTTAGTGCCCATCAGTGCAGCCTCACCAGTGCCCCATCAATGCAGCCTCATTAGTGTCCCCAGCAGTGCAGCCTCATCAGTGCCCCCAGTAGTGCAGCCTCATCAGTGTCCTTAGCAGTGCAGCCTCATCAGTGCCCCCAGCAGTGCAGCCTGATTAGTGCCCCCCGGCAGTGCAGCCTGATCAGTGCCCCCAGCAGTGCAGCCTGATCAGTGCCCCAAGCAGTGCAGCCTGATCAGTGTCCAGCAATGCAGCCTGATCAGTGCCCCCAGCAGTGCAGCCTGATCAGTGCCCAGCAATGCAGCCAAGTCAGTGCCCCTCAGCAGTGCAGCCTGATCAATGCCCCTGGAAGTGCAGCCTCATCAGTGCCCCCCAGCAATTCAGCCTGATCAGTGCTCCCAGCAGTGCAGCCTAATCAGTACCCCCAGCAGTGCAGCCTGATCAGTGCCCACAGCAGTGCAGCCTGCTCAGTGCCCAGCAATGCATCCTGATTAGTGCCCCCAGCAGTGCAGCCTGATCAGTGGCCCCATCAATGCAGGCTGGGCAGTGCCCCCAGCAGTGCAGCCTGATCAGTGCCCCCCAGAAGTGGCTTGGTGGGTTGGTGTTACCTGGTGCGGAAAAACATGGTGTCACCCCCCACACCAACTATAGTCTTCACCCAGTACAGACCCTCCTCCACTAAGTACAAACCCCCCTCTGCCAGTATAGACGCCCTCACTAAGTATAAACCCACTTTAGTACAGAGCC
>BLSH010375649.1:319818-338521 GCA_018402905.1 Glandirana rugosa
AGACGATTTTTTTATATATTACAAACCCTCAAGTTTCAGTAAAAGATCGTCTTTTATGACCTAAAAATGAACATTCGGTGTTTACAGTTTTTTCCTAACCACAAATTTACCAATTTGACTGGAGTAGGATGTCTGGCCTCAAGTCAAGAAACTAATTTCTTGGTTTTTCTATGAAACAAAGATGAATCTTTCTTTTTGTTTTTAGTCCGTCGGACGGTTCAAATTTCGTCGAGTGGCTTCGACCGGGGGGATGTTAGTCGTGTTTATTTTTGAGTTCACACAAAGAAATCACGATGCAAACACGACAAAACACGGCGTTTTTAAATGTAAACACGACGAAAATAAAAGCACAAATGTAAATTTTTGCGGCACAAAACAGCACAAACGTAGCACTAAAGAAACACACTTGAGTTTTTATTTGTGCTGATTGTAGGGGGGCCAGCTTCGGTGAGCTGCTTTAAACTTGGCAGGCTGCCTGATTTTTGTTTTTCTTTCTAAGTAGAAACAAAGTATCTTTTTGGTTCTTTAATCAAAGAACTGAACTCCGGTCTGTAGGATGAGGTCAGTTTAACCATTTAAACACCAATCCTTTTTTGACATTTGTGGCTTACAAGTAAAAATCCAGTATTTTCTGCTAGAAAATGACTTTGAACTCCCAAACATTATATATTTTTTTAGCAGAGACCCTAGAGAATAAAGTGGCGGTTATTGCAAAATTTTATGTCACACGGTATTTGTGCAGCGGTCTTTCAAACACAATTTTTTGGAAAAAATACACTTTAATGAATAAAGAACAAAAAAAAAAACTAAACAGTAAAGTTAGCCCATTTTTTCTGTATAATGTGAAAGATGATGTTACGCTGTGAAAATCATGATCTTTATTCTAACACAAAATTGTGATGAAGCCCTCTTTTTTGTATTTTATTTAAAGTGTCACTACGGCTTCATTTAGATGTGCAGTTGGGTGGTAAAAATGTGCAGTAGAGACATGTTTTTGCCACCCACCAATGGCCACCCTTAAGCTGCATTAGACAGCAGATGAGGGTGTTTTACATGCTGCAGTCACAATGCATTCGGCATAATAAGGAGTTTCCCCCATAACAGGTTTTTAGTGTCACTCTTTCTGGCCAGCCTATAACCCTCATGTAACGATGTTATGTTGGAGTTATTGACTGGCTGCTCTGCTGTGAGTAAGTTGGGGTCAGGGGGTCTCAAATTACTTGCCTTACCCGGGGGGGGGGGGGGAGTCTGACAACCCCACACTACGCAAAAATAAACTGGCTCCTAACTTTTTTAGCTTTCTCCTAGATCCAAAGAAAATTTGTCAAGCCCTGGGTTACTCGCCATACGAAAATTCTCGTACGACCGAGTTCAACGTCAGAAGTGACGTGATGTGTTGAATAGTTTTGAACGTATTCTTTCATGTCTTGCTCTTGCGATATTTTTCAGATGAAAACTGTACTAATTAAACGAAAATCGGACATTGAGTTCACGTATAAAACAATTTTTTATAGTCTGTACATCGTACGAAAAATCAAAATCAGCTGCCAAAAACACCAAACTAACAATCCAAAAATTGGTAGATCGTTCGTTGTACGAAATTTTACTTCTGATTTTGGTGTCATGTGCACGGGCTTTTAGGGTTGTATATCTTTTGGGGTGATTGACCTTAACCACTTCAGCCCTGGAATATTCACCCCCCTTTATGACCAGGCCTTTTTTTTTTGCAATACGGCACTGCGTTACTTTAAGCCCAGGTTCACATTGGTGCGATTTGACATGTCAAATCGCATGCCAAATCGCCGGCAATGGCACCGTCCGAATCAGTGCGATGCCGATATTGCGATGCCGCACTGATTCCCAAAAGTAGTTTCTGTACTACTGTTGGTGATTTCAGGGTGCGATTACCATAGACATCTGTGCGGGTTGCTGCACAGATGTCTGTCTCTGAAATCGCACCTGAAGTTGCGACCGACATGCGGGAATGAAATGATGCGAGTTTAGCTGAACGATTTCATTCCGGCAAATTGATGTCCTTTTTTTCCCACAAATAGAGCTTTCTTTTGGTGATATTTGGTCACCTCTGCAGTTTTTAATTTCTGCGCTGTAAACAAAAAAAACGACAATTTTGAAAAACAATATTTTTTACTTTCTGCTATAATACATATTCGGTAAAAATATGTACATCTAATTTCTTCATCAATTTAGGCCAATGTGTATTCTGCTACATATTTTTGGTAAAAAAAAAAAAATCCCAATTAACGTACATTGATTGGTTTGTGCAAAAGTTAAAGCGTCTACAAACTATGGGATAGATTTAGGGACTATTTATTTATTTTATTAATAATGCGTTTTTTAGTCGGATTGCGGCGGGCAAATTGGACACAAACTGACACTTTTTGGGGACCACTGACACCAATACAGTGATCAGTGCTAAAAATAATTCATGGACACTGCATAAATGACACTGGCATGGTAGGGGTTAATATTGGGGCAATCAAAGAGTTAAATGTTGTTCCCTATGTGTGCTTTCTAACTATGGGGGGTGGGTACTGACACTAGACAAAGAGATCTATGTTCCTGATTAGTAGAAATCACAGATCTCTCTTTTCCTCTCTTTGCCGTTCTGTCATTCCCGCGAACAATCGTGGGTGGCCGGCTGCCCTCACGGCTGCCGGACCTACTGATTGGCTCTCGCTGTGTCAAATCACAGCGGGAGTGGGTTACCAGTGGTGTGCGCTCGCGCCCCTGACCAGGAAATGCAAACAACGTACAGCTATGTTGTTGAACGCAGCCGGGCCGCCCTGCCAAAGTAAATGGACAGTCTGGATTTGGTTAAAGTGGTTGTAAACCCTTCCATATACCCAGTGAAGTGACTGGCCTCAGTTGATACACAGAGATTAAACAAATCCTCCTACATAAGTTGTACCTGTTTATCTGTGGTCTTCTGCTCTCTAGAGCTGTTCAAAGGCCAGAATTTATAAACTTGTCTGAGATTTCAGAAAAAAGGGGTCGGAGATCTCTCATTATACACTGCAGAGCGCAGTCAGGAGAGCCCTGAGAGCTGATTGGAGGGAAGGGACACGCCCCCCCCCCACCTCCCACCTCTTCACACAGGAACAGAGCTGAGGCTGTCAATCACAGGCTGTGTGCTGAAGCTTTCTCCCATGATGCCTTTTTTTTCTTGGCGTCAGGTAAACTTGTCAGAAGTAATTCATGCTGATAGCAGAGGAAAGAAGTAGCAGACAGAAATGGCATGTAGTGTTATGGATAGAGACCAGTACACACTATAGAGGGTTGTGCTTTGCTCATATTTCATGTCTGAGGTTTACAACTGCTTTAATGTAAAGCATTAACATTACTGTTTATCTGTTATTCAGCTCCAGTGTTTCCCGATGGGTTCCAAAGGCCAGCCCGTTCGTGCGGAGGAGACAGCCGTACATGTGGCTGTCAGAGTCCGTCCTCTGCTTCCTAAAGAAGTGCTCCATGGACAGCAGACTTGTGTTCACATTGACCCTGACCAGCAAAGCCTGACTCTGGGCACCAACAGACACTTCCACTTCCAGGATATTCTGGATGACGCATGCAGCCAGGAGACGGTGTACAGCCGCTGTGTCCAGCCTTTACTGGAAGCTTTCTTTCAAGGGTTCAACGTCACTGTAGTAGCCTATGGGCAGACGGGATCAGGGAAAACCTACACCATTGGGGAAGCAAGCATATGTGAGTATGTCTGAAGACACTTTATAGAACTTTCTATGAATCATTATTTATTTTTGTCAACTAACCTCACACACACACACACTTACTACCTTAACCTTATGTATGACTTAGATGTTTGCCCTGGGGGCTCCCGAGTCCTTCTGCTGCGTCCATTGACACAGGACTTGGCCCCACCCCCAGCTCCCGTGTCACTGGATTTGATTGAAGCTGCTGCTATCAATCTATCCAGTGAGGACTCGAGGCCGCGGTTGGAGCTGTTGGACTCGTGCTTGTCGTTGCAACGATTGCGTTCAGCTAAGAAAAAGAGTGGCTCTGGGGGGATACTGCAGCACAGAAGGTTTTTCACCTTAATGTATAGAATGCATTAAGGTGAAAAACCTTGAGGGTTTACAATTCCTTTTTAACTGCTTGTTTCTGTCTAAGGAATTGCAGAGCAGAGATATACTTACTTAATCCGTTGATTCTCTAAGTGCAAGATTGAAAGGGTCTGGTATCGCTTGGGGGGGAACCCCACGCAAATGTATTTATTTATTTTTTCATTTTGGCGGGGGTTCCCCTTCAAGATGCTCAGCACACAAGTCACACTTATGGTTATCATAGCCAGGGCCCCATACAGCCTACCTGACAGATTTTAATTCTTTTTTTTTTTTTTTTTTTTTGACAACACTGGTAGGTGTGAGTCTTTGGTGACATATCAGGGATCTAAACAGACCCCTGATGTCTCACTTTTGAGACAGAGAAAGGGACTGATGACCTAGATTCCTCAACCCCTTTCTCTGTAGCCTTAGCTTAAATGAACAGGAAGCACTCTGTACAGAGGCTTCTTGTTCATTCACAAACTGAAACATAGTAAACCCAGTTTACTATGATTCAGTTATGAATGAACACAGGAGCTTGGGGGGGGGGGGGGTGCAGATAATTGATCCTCATGTGTGTGGCTCCCCCTGCAGCAGCTGAAACCTGGCAAGATGGAGAGGTGGAGAAGCTGGCTGCGCTGAAGGGGGCACCACAGGGGGATCGGTTTCAGCGATAAGGAAGTACAGCTGGCCCCCTGTGGAACTGATTGGACCTGTACAGGTGGGCCGACTGTACTGCCTTATCAGCCGTTCTGGTTATGGCAGTGACCTCTAGCAATCCTTGGCTACATATTCTGTTTCTCTGATTATTTTCTGACCTACGTCTCCAGTCTTCAGCTACACCAGTAGCATGTCCATAGTTGCTGCAGGTGTAGCTTGTAATGGCTGTGATCTCCTCTAACAATCCTCCTTTCTCTGATTATCTTCAGTCTTCAGCTATACCTGTATCATGTCCACAGTTGCTGCGGATCTAACTTGTAATGACTGATCTCTAGCAGTCACCTGTAACATATCCCTTTTCTTTGATTATCTTCAAAGGCAGTCCTGCAGTCTTCGCCTACTTCTGTAGCATGTCCACATTTGTTTTAGGTCTGGCTATCTCCTATAGCATGTCCACAATCTAAAAGTCATCCCTAGTGTAACATATACTGAATAATCTGAGCGCCACTTGTTGGTGTCAGCAGTGACATTTCACTTCCCCTATGCCTAGTATGTTGGTCAACACTGCAAAATATGCTGTTAATTCTTTTTCATTTAGTTGACAAATATTCTCTAACTATTTGTATGTTATTGTAATAATTTTGTTTTGTTTCAGCATCTATCTCAGAAGATGAGCAGGGTATCATTCCACGCGCTATGGCTGAGATTTTTAAACTGGTCGATGAAAATGATCTGATCGATTACACCATCCGAGTCTCCTATCTGGAGGTCTATAAGGAAGACTTCAGGGATCTCCTGGAGGTGCAGACCTCTAGTAAAGACATCCTGATCAGAGAGGATGACAAAGGCAGTGTAGGTAAGTCATAGTACTAGAATTCACCCAGTTTGATTCGGCACGGTTCAGAATGAATTGTGAGTAGACGTGCCTTGGGCTTCAGATACGTGCTTTAAAATGTTTTTGGTGTGTTATATCTTTATAAGAAAGGAAATCCTTTACAGGCATCACCTTTTATTAAAGGAACCTTTAAAAAAAATAAATGCCTCCTGACCCCATCCTTGTCTCTCTACTACCCCATTTTTTCCGTTCCTGCCCATCCCAGGCATGCATTCCCTGTCTATTTCTGCCTGTCTCCTTTCTCTTTCCGCTCTCCTCATCTATACTCGTTGCTTCCCCCTGCTCTCTTCTCTCTCCCAGTGCCTTTTCTACAAACTGCGAGGCACTTTCTACTCTCCCCGTTTATCAGAGGTGCCCATGAACAGAAACACTGATCACTCCATTCAGAACTCTTGTGTTAAAGAGGAAGTAAACCCTGATGGGTTTTACTTCCTCTTTTGTTCCCTGCAAAGTAAAAACATAATGGGCTAGTATGCATTGCATACTAGTCCATTATGTGACACTTACCTGCAAACGAATCCTGCGCTGTCCCACCTGGGAAGCCGCATCCATGTCTGCCCCTCTTCCTTCCGGGGCTGCAGACTCCAGCTCTGTGACTGGGCAGAGCTGTGTGATGTCACTCCTGCACATGTGCGCGGGAGCCGCCAGTCACGGCACTTGCTCGGGAAGAAAAGGCACGCCAGGCCGTTTCTTCACAGCGCATGCGCCAATGAGATCATCGGCGCACAACACAATAAATATCTCCTAAACGGCGCACATTTAGGAGATATTTGCAGTACCTATAGGTAAGCCTTATTCTAGGCTCACCTATGGGTACAAGTTCCCTGTGGAGGTTTACAACCACTTTAACTAGCACCAGCACCCATCTGGTACCATTGTGCACTAAAACATTATTTCAATGACTGCACCTCTATGCAGCATCAAAAAAATATTTTTTTGCAGGTAAAACAAATTCACACCCGTTACTTTTTTTTTTTTTGACTGGAGCCTGAAGAGCTTTTCACCTGTGATCAGCAGATGTCAGGCTCCTGCACAGTCTTCCTCTAGCTTTGTGTCCATATCCCCAATGTCGGGCTCCTGCACAGTCTTTCTCTAGCTTTGTGTCCATATCCCCCTACAGCCTTTCAGTTACAAAGCTAAAAGAAGACTGAATAAACTATGAGCGTGCTGAGCAGCGTAATTGCAGCCCATGCAGACTACAAGTACATCTGCCATGGTGGAAGACGGTATTTGTAGTTTTTTCACTCACAGGAATCTATGAATGAATCAATGATGTGGCTGTGTCGGCAGAGCCCTGCACAGCCATGCTGTTTACAAAAAGTGACAGCGGGTGCAGGGAGAGGATCCCCTGCCCGCTGTCAGAGAGAGGGGAGCGCGGAAGGTGGGTGCATAGGAGCATGTTACATGCTAAATATGGGTGTAACATTTTCCTAGGTGAACTTATCCTTTAGATAGTTAATATCTCTTTGTAGACCACTTCATGGTAAATCCAAGTAGCCAGGTAACCAGTACTTCTGAAATGTAAGCTGGCTAAACTCTGTTCGAAATTTGTCTGGTTCCTGATGAACTGGCTGAAATTCACTTAGTGGGTGGCTTTGTGAGCTCTCTCCTTCCCTGGCATCCTTTTGGTTAAAAAATTGAAGGATTCTGACTAAAAATGTTTTGGCCGAATAGTGGCTGCATCCAGTAAAGTGCAACTGCTATTCAGGTATTCTGACAGCCGTAGCCTTTTTGTTTTTTATATTTTGGCTAAAGTACTTTTTTTAATATATTTAGCCATATGTTGATTTTTGAAGTTTAACAGCCAAAAATCCAGATCAGTGGGAAAATGTGATCGCAAGGAAAGAAAGGTGCAGAGGTTTTAACCCTTTCCTATGCTACTTAAAGTACTAGTGATTGTCATCCCTAAAAGAGGCTTTTTGTCTGTCTCCATGTAAACACAGCAGGGACCGACAACAAACCCGAAACCAGTCCTTTTCCTCCCTTTCACACAGGCTGTCCAATCGGGTCCGTCTGTGCGTTTTTCAGGAAAATCTGATCGGACCATCCATTCAGCCCTATGCAGCGGTGGATGTAAGCGCTGACATGTCCGCTGACATCCACCGATATCCGATCCTGTCCGCCAAATCCAGACGAATAGAGGTCCTTTTCACCATCCGTCGATCGGATGAAAACGGACAGGCGGTCCGTTTTCATCTGATCTCCCCATAGAGGAGAGCAGGCCTCTCACAGGTCCATCTCTGCACAGTGAGCAGAGACAGGCCTGTCATCCGCATGCTCAGATGGTGATCAGCAGAGCGATTCCCCTGCTAAGAAAAATGGAGTCCATCAAAGTGGATCCGCCCCGTGTGAAAGGGACCTTTAAAAAAAAAAAAAAAAAAAAAAAAAAAGTTTTGGTTCATGTTGCCCTTTTTTAACCACTGCAGTATGTGTATATATACATCATGTTTTTGAAGTGGTTTAGCTGCAGCCTCTAGCCACAGGATCGCTTTTAGAAGCAGCGGGAGGGGTCCCCCCCCCCCCCCCCCCCCCCGATCTCCAGTGTTTCTCGGGCTTGCCCATCTCACTGGGGTGCCTGGGATCCAATCTGGTGGTTCATTTGGCTGGCCATAGAAGTGAACAGAGACCAGAATGTCTCTGATCTTTTCTATTGTCTAGGTCCTAGGACAATGTTTCTCAACTCCAATCCTCAAGTACATCCAAAAGGTCATGTTTTCGGGATTTCCCTCAGATGAAACAGCTGTGGTAATTACTAAGGCAGTGAAACTGATCAAATCAGATGTGCAAAATAATGGGAAGCCTGAAAACATGACCTGTTGGGGGTACTTGAGGACTGGAGTTGAGAAACACTGGTCTAGGAGACCGGAAACAACGGCACTATAACACTTCTGGTTTAGGGCAGATGTAAATGCTGGCATTTTTTTGGGGTGGGGGAAGCATCAGATCAATGTTCTTTTTTGATCTGATGCTTTCAAGGGTAGGGGAGAGATCGGGGGGTTTTATAGACCCCAGATTTCTCCATAAAGATCTGTCATTCTGTATTGTTATCACAAATTATGTTTGCATTTCTTGTGATGGCAATAAGTGATTAAAAAAATGTTTTAAAGGAGTTGTAAACCCTCAGGGTTTTTTCACCTTAATGCATTAAGGTGAAAAACCTCCTTTAGTGTATTAGCCCCCCAGAGCCCCCCTTTTACTTACCTGAACCCGGTCTTTCCAGCGCCGGGGACGAGCTTACCTGCTCCAGCCAGTGTCTCGGGTCCTGATTGGATAGATTGATAGCAGCGCAGCCATTGATTCCCGCTGCTGTCAATCAAATCCAATGACACGGAGCTGGGGGCGGGGCCGAGTCCTGCTGTCTGTGTCAATGGAGGCTCTTCCCCGTGGGGGCACTCGATGCGGGGAGGAACCAGGAGCGCCGCGGAGGGACCCCAGAAAAGGAGGATCTGGCCACTCTGTGCAAAGCCCTTGCACAGAGGAGGTAAGTATAACAAGTTTTTTATTTAAAAAAAAAAAAAGCTTTACAATCACTTAAAAGAGGCAGTGTAAAAATAAACATTTCTTAGTAAAAGAAAATTAAAGTGTTTGCGCACAGAGGAGAATGCATACGTCGCACACGCATATGGAAACAGTGTTCCTACCATATATCTCCGTGAACACTCTAGCAAGAGCATTAATTCTAGCTCTTTACCTCCTTTGTAACTCTAAACTGTAAAGATTTTTAAAGTGTTGCCTATGGAGTTTTTTAAAGGAGTTGTAAAGGCAGAAGGTTTTTTCTCTTCATGCAATCTATGCATTAAGATAAAAAAATTTTTGTGTGTAGCAGCCCCCAACACCCCCTAATTACTTGTCTGAGCCCCATCTCTCCAGCTATGTCCACGAATGTCTACGCCATTCCGGACACACCTGGTTGGCTGAGACAGTGGCTGTGCCATTGGTGCCCGTGGCTGTCAGTCAAAGTCAGTTAGCCAATCAGGGGAGAAAGGGGGCGGGTTCGGGTCGGGGCTCCATGTCTGAATGGATACTCGGATCTCTGACTCTGCTCGGGTGCCTCCCATAGCAAGCTGCTTGCCATGGGGGCCCTGATAGGAGGGAGGGGCCAGGAGCGGCAAAGAGGGAGCTGAGAAGAGGAGGATCCGGGCTGCTCTGTGCAAAACCAATTGCACAAAGGAGGTATGTATGACATGTTTGTTATTTTATTTATTTATTTTTTAAGTACACTTTAAGTATCGTAGTGCAATTTTAAAGCGTGACATGTTGGGTATCTATTTACCTGGCGTAACATCATCTTTTATATTTTGCGGGGAAAAAAAATGTATGTTCTTTTAAAATGAATTAGTGTATTTTTTTTTCCAAAAAAGTTGCGTTTAAATGCTGCACAATTACCATGTGACATAAAATTGTAGCTAATTACATTTTATTCTCTGGGGTCTCTGCTAGAAAAATATATAATGTTTGGGGGTTCTAAGTAATTTTCTAAGCCAAAAAAATACTGATTTTTACTTGTAAAGAAAAAGTTTCAGAAAAGGCATGGTCTTCAAGTGGTTTAAAGTTCAACTTATTTCAAAATACACTGCAAAAATTAAACGAAAACAGCTTTCATTTTATGCAAGTATTCTAATCAGCCTGTTGTGAGAGAATGATGACATTGTATGCAGTATGCAGGTTATCGTTCTACGTAAGTTTAAACCTATGTTTCAACTTCTTTTCTTTGTTCTCCTTCAGTGCTGTGCGGTGTGAAGGAGACAGAAGTGGAAGGACTGGATGAGGTGCTGAGTTTGTTAGAAGTGGGTAATGCTGCTAAACACACAGGTGCCACACAAGTCAATACCCATTCCAGCCGCTCACATACTATCTTTACTGTCACCATGGAGCAGAGGAGAGTTGTTGGACGAGTCACCAGAATGACCGATGGGGACAGTGGTTCTGCCCTTGCTTTTGGTCAGGTTCTGTCTTCCAAGTTCCACTTTGTAGACCTGGCAGGATCTGAACGCATATTGAAAACCGGCAACACTGGAGAGCGTCTGAAAGAAAGCATTCAGATTAACACTGGACTTTTAGCACTGGGCAATGTTATAAGTGCTCTGGGTGACCCAAAGAGGAAAAGCAGCCATATTCCTTACAGGGATTCCAAGATTACCAGGTAAGATGATGATACAAGTGTTCTGCACCCCCACACATATCTCTCTTCCTCTCCAAGTAAAGCTGAAGGCCCATCTCTGGGCAAAAAAAAAAAAGCTTTCCCATGTAGTGGGGCTGTGGCCTGCAGTGCATGGGTTTAGAGCAGTTGTAAACCCCGCTTGGTCATTTTTACCTAGAGGTGAGCCTATAATAAGGCTTGCCTGTAGGTAAAAGGAATAACTCCTAAACATGCACCGTTTAGGAGATATTCACCCTGCATGCAGCCGGTGACATCACTGGCGAATGCGATCTGAAGGTCCGGCATACCTTGCCCAAAATTCAGAACTTTGTGCTGGAACCGAGGGCGCATGCGCAGAAGTGACGTAATTGTGTCTCCGGCCCATCACATAGCCGGAGCTCGCAAACCTGGAAGACAGACGAACATGTCGGCCCTCTCAGCATTGACTTTACAACACTGGAGAGCTTTGTTCCAAGGAGTATTTCATAATGTGCTAGTATGTGATGCATACTAGCACAATATGCCATTGCCTTGCAGGTTTTTTTTTAACATCGGTGGTTTACAACTTCTTTTAATGCTCTGTTTTGTGTAGGGGAGAGGAGAAGGGAAATATACATACCGGATCCTCAGATTTTCCCCACGGCACAAGAATGGTCAGGCACCCCTACACTCCAGCGGTCTTGAGTTGTGGACTCTTCCTGACATCGTCAAGCCAAGAGCAGGCTTCACAGACTAGGAACAGTCCACCGATGGAACGTGGGGGAGCGCTTATGGAACGAAGGATCGTGTGAGTACGGGTACAGCTCAACTGGATGGGAAAACTTTTTTTTTTTTTTTTTTTTGCCCAGAGTTTGGTTTGAATTCTAGGTCTGATTCTTATTATTGTAATCATTACATTAATCCAGCTTGTACCAATGTAAATATGCATAATCACATACCTGAGCAATCCTGATTTAAATCACTAGTCAAAAGGCTTGATTTAAATCATAATTTTTAAGAGCAACTGTCATCTCTGTCCCGCAACGGCTCCTCCTCTGACCCACTGTTGACTCACAGACAGTCCCATTCACTTTAATGGGACGGCTGGTGATGCGGCAGTGACACAACATGGTGAGGGAAGTAGCGCCAGTAGGTGAGTGGATGCCCGCTAACAGGTGCTGCCATGATGGATCTGAAATGACTGGTAATTAGAATCTTTAATATTTGCAAACAAAATGAAGGTTTCTATTTAGAATAATAATTTGTCCGGTTAGTAAAACAGCGATATCAGAACTGATTCAATCATACAGTTTGTAGTGTTCATAGATTTGCAAAACAATGGGATAAAGGAATATTCCTGAACTTTGTTTTATCTTATGGTTACTGTGAAATTGTGTGAATGCATCAATGCAGTGCATGTTATCTCAGCTTGTAGAGCTTGGATTCATTGAATGAGTTTACCTAAAATGTAAATTTTGCCGAATATACAGCCTCATGCTACATAACTAAGCTCCATTTCATGCTAAATAAAATAAATGTATCTTAAATAGAAAACTATCTTTAGATAGAGTTTTACTCCAGAATCATTTTATTAAAATAAATTTGATAAACATAAAAAAAAATTTTTTTAAAAATCATTGACTTTTATCCACTCGGGTTTGGATATTGCCAGTATATTTCCATTCTTTTGCAAATATGTTTTTTGTTTTTTTTTTTTTAAAGATTTTTAAGATTTTTTGACTGGATTTAATTAGCTGTTCTGTTTATAGGATTTTGAAAGATTCCTTAGGAGGAAATGCCAAGACCCTTATGATCTCTTGTATAAGCCCTTCAGCTTCCGACTTTGACGAAACCCTGAATACACTTAACTATGCCAACCGAGCACAAAACATAAAGAACAAAGCCACTATCAATTGTAAGAAAGATGCTGAGCGAGTGGAAGACCTCCAGCAACAGATAAAGTCCCTGCAGCGAGCTCTAGAACAGAGACATCGTTCAGAAACCCGGATCCTCAACAGGTTTGACCCAGCCAAGTCTGTTCCTCGGAGATCTACAGAAGATCATGTGTCCAGGCTAATGGCTGAGTGTGCCCATTACAGAACATGTACAGACACGGGATATCTCCTCCTTATGGACCTGCTGTCAGAAGGAGGCCTCTCGCCTTCTCATATGCAAAGAGTGAAGAATTGGATGTGTACCGTAGAAGAGGAGAGGAGTGAAGTCACATCAGCGTCTGGTTTGGACAGTGGAATTGAAAGTTCCTCTATTGAGGAATCCACTGCAGAGCTCAGCAGGAAGCAGGCTAAAAGTAAGGTATGGATCAGAAAACCGAATTCTATTGTAGTCTTTTATGAATTATTGCTTTAGCATAGGGATGCCCAACCAGCAGCCTGGGGGCCATATGTGGCCTGCGACCTCCTGCTCTGGAATGGCAGGTTGACAAGCCCAGATCGCGGGTTCAAAGAACAATGGGGTAGCCCTAAGAGTCGCGCATATAGGTATCTTGGATCGATGAGTAGAAAACGAGCAGGAAAAGCAGTTGTAAACCGCTGATGTTCAAAATAACCATGCAAGGCAATGGCATATTGTGCTAGTATACATTGCATACTAGCACATTATTAAATACTCACCTTGAAAAAAAAGCCAACTTGGGGCTTGTGGGACTTTAAATGAGGGCCATGACAGTGGTGTCAAGGGTATCCTCCATCCCTAGGACTATGAAATAAAAAGGGGGGGAAAGGTTTGGGACTTTAGATGAAGCATGCATCCTGGAAACATATACCAATACAAATATGTGTGTCAATGGTTTTTTTTAATGCTCAAGGGGTCGAAGACAATTGGGTCACAGTAATCGTAAATGCATAAGTACAAAAATCAATTCATGTATATACAGTGTATGACAGGGCACGAATTTGCAAAGTGGAAAGCAAAAACATTTTCTGAGAGATTTTCTGTGGAGCGGGCGGATCTGCTGGTGACTCCCAGAGTGTGAAAGGGGCCATAAACTGTCTCTGGATGTAAAGACGTCAGGAACAGTAAACTGCTGGACATGGGGGCGTGCCGTTTTCCCCTCGCTCTTCAAAAGATTGGGCACCCCTGCTTTAGCACATTTTCACCGGGATCATAGTGTTACCATCTAAAGTGTAAATTGAAGCCTGTTGTTTTAAAAATTTATGTGATGGCTTTCTGTAACCGATTACAGCATTCTGCTTTCTTATTGTTACAGAATTCTAGACATTTATTGAGGGACATAGAGGCCATCTTGCCCCTTTGTGTCTTCTCAAATGATATTGTAAACAAGATTTATACGTCTTGGTTTTCCTTTAAAAACAATGCTACAGTAATGTTACTTTTTACCCTTTGGTGCTGTCCTTCTGGGGAGAAAGAAAGATTGTCAAGAGTACTGTGAATTTTGTGAGAGAATAAATACCTGATAGTGTTAAAGCCCAACTCCGTGCAAAACATTTTTGTTCCCCATGCAGCAAGGCTGTGCCCGCACTGCATGTGTTACCTGCTCTTTTTGTCTAGGTGTGAACACAGAGCCTATACTCAACTGATCCTTAGGTCCTCTGGAAAACGGTGCTCCCCCATGTCCAGCATTGTACTGTTCCTGACGTCTTTACATCCAGAGCCAGTCTATGGCATCTTTCACACTGTGGCAGTCCACCAGCAGATCCGCCCGCTCCACAGAAAATCTCTCCTCTGATCCCTGCTGAGCAGGCAGATAACAGGTCCGTGTCCGCTAATGCAGAGTGGACACAGACATACCCTGCTGCCCCCTATGGGCTGTCGGATAGAGATGGACCTCCTGTCTGTTTTCATTCAACTCTCATCTGATCCAATCCGCCGGACACATGTCCACTGACATCCGCCACTCCTTCGAGAGCAATAGATGGTCCGATCGTGTCCACCTGAAAAAGTGATAGGTGGACCTGATTGGCCCATCAGTGTGAAAGGGGCCTATGGGGGTGATGACGTCAGGAAAAGTCCACCACACAAAACCACTGGACCACGGGGAGGCAGGATCCGAAGGGACCTATTTTGTGCGGGGAGGATCCGAGGATTAGGTGAGTATATCTTGGCATTCTGAATCCTTATGCTAGGTTCACACTATTGCGAATTGGATGCGGCTTCTCCGCATCCAATTTGTGATTCGAACCCGCATCCAATTCGTAAAAGGAGGAGATTTTTGACCGGCTCTCTATGGAGCCGGTTTACATTTGTCTGCTGCGGCTCTGGTGCGAATTTGCACAGGAGCCCTGTGCGTCTTTTGGTCCATTTCAGGTGTGAATTCAGCCCAATATTCGGGCTGAAATCGGACCTGAAACAGTGAACAAGGACGCTGTAAGCCGCATCGGCATGCAGTGTGAACCCAGCCTTAGACAAAGACAAGCAGTTAACCCATGCAGTGTGGGCACAGCCCCACTGCATGGGGAAAAAAATTTGCCTGGAGTTTAGCTTTAGGCTTCCACATTATTTAACATGCATGCAATTCACATGAAAAATTTGAGTTGAAAGAGTTTTGTTTATTATTTGATGCTTTTGCTAATTTAGACCCCCTGAATGCAAATTTAAACTTGCCTCTGAAAGCAGATTTAGATATATGTTAAAGCCCAGCTCCAGCCAGAATCGAAAATTATCTCTTGCGGTGAGACTGTGCCCACACCGCACGGGTTAAGTGCTCATTTTGTCCAGGGAAGACAAGAACCTTTCCCCAGGTTGGACATGCTCCCGCACAATCCAGCGGTGGACTGTCCTTTGACGTCCTAATGTCCAGAACAGGGCAGTTGCTATGGAATCTGGTGTTATCTTGATGATGTCCGGACCCCAGAGCATGGAGATGCAGAAGCTACGGGGACTGGTCAAGCTGCGGGAAGGAGCAGAGGATCGGGTAAGTATATCTCTCTTTTTAGGCCTGTTTCACATGGCCTTCAGCTTGTATAAGAGCAGTGTAAACAGCAAGCTTTGACAAAGCATATGAATAGCTTTCAGCAAGCTTTGGTGAAGCTTTTAAAGTACCATTCAGCTCCAGTTTGTAAACCCTGAACACAAATCATAATGGGAGTGCTGATTGCCCATTTAACCACTTCCCGTCTGGCCTATAGCAAAATTACGGCCAGGCGGTAGGGGTGCTCAATAGGATCGCAGCATCGATGCATCACGGTTCGTCAGTCAACAATGCGGCATCGATGCTGCGACTGACATTAATCAATAATTGGGTAACGTCATCCCCGCGCCGTGCTGTGCCCTGCCCCTCTCCGATCAGATTCGCGCCTCTCTGAACAGAGCCGAAAGGAGTTGTGGTGCGGTAGCCGCGCCCTCTTTTCCTGCCTCCCACTGGCGCCATCCCTAGCCACCCGGCGTCACCGTGTGTCCAATCAGTGTTCTCAGCCTCCTGTCTAGAAGGTGGGACTCCATTTACAGGGGCCGCTGGAGGAGGAGGAGAAGGAAGGAGAGGAGGACTGGCGCTCCAGGGTTATCAATTCAAAGCTTTCATGCCGCTGTGTGTGATCCATCCAGGTGTTGATGGGACACAGTGACTCTGCATTGATGGGACACACTGAGGCTGACTGGGTACAGTGACTCTGCATTGATGGGCACAGTGACTCTGCAATGATGGGACACCGTGAGGCTGCACTGATGGGCACAGTGAGGCTGCACTGATGGGCACAGTGAGGCTGCACTGATGGGCACAGTGAGGCTGCACTGATGGGCACAGTGAGGCTGCACTGATGGGCATGGTGAGGCTGCATTTATTGACAGGCACAGAGAGGCAGCATTTGATGCGCACAGGTGAGGCTGCGTTTGATGCGCACAGGTGAGGCTGCGTTTGATGGGCACTGGTGAGGCTGCACTGATGGATTTTTGATGAAAACCGTGGCAGTAATCGTGGTGCATCATGGAATCGAATTGAATCGAATCGTTGACATGATAATCGTTATGGAATCGTGAGACCAGTGAAGCTGCGCACCCCTACCGGGCAGTGTGCATCCAGGACCACCAGGGATGCCCATAGGACCACCAAAGATGCCACCCGGACCACCAGGGATGCCACCCAGGACTACCAGGTGTGCCCAATAGGGATGGCACTCAGTGCCAATCAGTGATCCCTGACAGTGCCTCCTGATCAGTGCTGCATATAAGTGCCCGTCAGTGCCACCTCGTCAGTGTCAATCAGTACTGCCTCTTCAGTGCAGCCTCACCAGTCCCCATCAGGAGAAAACTTATTTGCAAAATCTTGTAACAAAAAATATATATATTTTTTTTTTTTTTTTCAAAATTTTTTTTTTTGTAGCGCAAAAAATAAAAACCCCAGTGGTGATCAAATACCACCAAAAGAAAGCTCTATTTTGTGGGGGAAAATGGTAAAAATGTTGTTTTGGTACAATGTAGCATGACCGCTGAATTGTCATTCAAAATGTGACAGCGCTGAAAATTGGTCTGGGCAGGAAGGGGGGAAAGTGCCCGGTATTGGAGTGGTTAAACAAGCTGCTAGCAGGCTTTGGCACTTCTTGATGCCTGTTTACAGCCTGCTAGCAGTTTGCTTAAAGTGGCAATCAACACTCAGGATCTGTGTTCAATATTTACAAACCAAATGGTACTTTAAAAGCTTCAATAAAGCTTGCTGAAAGCTCTGCAAAGCAAACTTGTCAAAGATTGCTGTTCAGTGTCTTTATACAAGCTGAAGCCCATTTGAAACCGGCCTTATTGCTCCCCTAGACATAAGTGAGAATCTTTATTTACTTAGTGTTTTGCTTTAAGTTGCCTTTGCAAATTCTTTCCATCGCTACTGCTCTTGCTTTTTCTTTTGAGAGTGTTAAAAGCACAAGTGGGACTGACATATACACATATCATAGCACCCAAATAAACCTGAGAAGAGACTGGAGGTAGATTTTAATTGAGGATGTTCATTAGGAATAATTTTACATGCAAGGCACCAGCAAAAACAAAAAATACATTAGTTTGAATTTAGTGTCCTTATATGCACAAATTATTAGAAGCATAAGAGCACATTGCATACAAACATACAGTGCCTTGCGAAAGTATTCGGCCCCCTTGAACTTTGCGACCTTTTGCCACATTTCAGGCTTCAAGCATAAAGATATAAAACTGTAATTTTTTGTGAAGAATCAACAACAAGTGGGACACAATCATGAAGTGGAACGAAATTTATTGGATATTTCAAACTTTTTTAACAAATAAAAAACTGAAAAATTGGGTGTGCAAAATTATTCAGCCCCTTTTACTTTTAGTGCAGCAAACTCTCTCCAGAAGTTCAGTGAGGATCTCTGAATGATCCAATGTTGACTTCAATGACTAATGATGATAAATAGAATCCACCTGTGTGTAATCAAGTCTCGGTATAAATGCACCTGCACTGTGATAGTCTCAGAGGTCCGTTTAAAGCGCAGAGAGCATCATGAAGAACAAGGAACACACCAGGCAGGTCCGAGATACTGTTGTGGAGAAGTTTAAAGCCGGATTTGGATACAAAAAGATTTCCCAAGCTTTAAACATCCCAAGGAGCACTGTGCAAGCGATAATATTGAAATGGAAGGAGTATCAGACCACTGCAAATCTACCAAGACCTGGCCGTCCCTCTAAACTTTCAGCTCATACAAGGAGAAGACTGATCAGAGATGCAGCCAAGAGGCCCATGATCACTCTGGATGAACTGCAGAGATCTACAGCTGAGGTGGGAGACTCTGTCCATAGGACAACAATCAGTCGGATACTGCACAAATCTGCCCTTTATGGAAGAGTGGCAAGAAGAAAGCCATTTCTTAAAGATATCCATAAAAAGTGTTGTTTAAAGTTTGCCACAAGCCACCTGGGAGACACCAAACATGTGGAAGAAGGTGCTCTGGTCAGATGAAACCAAAATCAAACTTTTTGGCAACAATGCAAAACGTTATGTTTGGCGTAAAAGCAACACAGCTCATCACCCTGAAC
>BLSH010375649.1:376493-389785 GCA_018402905.1 Glandirana rugosa
TTTTTTTTTTTTTTTTTTTTTTTTTTTGTAGCGGCGATTAGAAATAACGCAGAGGTGATCAAATACCACCAAAAGAAAGCTCTATTTGTGGGGAAAAAAAGGACGCAAATTTTGTTTGGGTACAATGTTGCACGGCCGTGCAATTGTTAGTTAAAGCGACACAGTGCAGAGTCGCAAAAAGTGCTCTGGTCCTAAAGGGGGAAATCCTTCCGGGGCTGAAGTGGTTAGAGGCGCATTTACAGGTGTCAGGAGCTTGGGCGTTAATTCATTTCATTGGGCATTTTAATAATTTTTATTCTGGCAATTGAAATAAATTAACGCTTAAGCGCTAAACATGCCTAGCTTTTCGGCGCCTTTATACGCATTTAGCAGCGTCAAGCGATTTTCTTCCAAAACACTGCTGATCCTGGACAGCCTTTTTTTCCTGCTTCTAAAAGCCTTTGCCACTGAATTCTGCTAAAAGCCTGCGTGTGCATCGACACAGAGGCTAACATGCAGGGGAATTTAGGCCTTATGCACACTGGGCATTTTTTCAGCTGCTTCTAGAGACATCAGGTTTTTTTTTTTTTTTTCTGCCTCTAAACTCCCCTGCATGTTAGCCTATATGTCCAAGCACCCAGGCTTCTTGCAGGTTTTAGAGGCAGGAAAAAACCCACTGCCAGTGCATCCAAGAGCAGCAGAGTTTTGGCAGAAAAAACAATTGACGCTGCTAAACGTGCATTAACACTAGGTGCGTTTTTAGTGCTTGATCGTTCATTTCAGTCACCACACCAAAAAACACCCCAATGGGGAAAGGACCAGTGCTCTGGATTCAGATGTGACACATAGTGGTGCACCAAATGGAAATTTTGGTGCCGAAACCGAAAATTTAGGATGCACTAGGCCGAAAACCGATACCGAAAATGAAAGTTTTTAAAAAATAATTATATTTTTAATATATAGTTGTATTATATTCCACTTTTAATTAATATCATCAGTTTAAATTAATATGAATTTGTTGGCCATTATTGGCACTTTTAGTGCAAGAAAAGCTAAAAAATATGCAGTCTGCAGTTTGTGACCATCTCTTGTATCATGTCTGCAGTCTCTTACTTATACTTCAACACATTGCTAATAGTATTGGCAAATTTTCCACTTGGTGCACCTCTAGCAGACATGATACAGGAGACAGTCAGAGACTGCACACATAGCACAGGAGATGGTCAGAGACTGCAGGCGTACTACAGGAGATGGTCAGAGACTGCAGGCGTACTGCAGGAGATGGTCAGAGACTGCACACATAGCACAGGAGATGGTCAGAGACTGCAGACATAGCACAGGGGAGAGAGACAGAGAGAGAGAGAATGAGTAGGAGAGAGAGAGGGAGACAGAAAGAGAGATAGAGAGAGAGAGAGAATGAGTAGGACAGAGAGACCGAGAGAGGGAGAGACCGAGAGAGGGAGAGAGCGCGAGAGGGAGAGACCGAGAGAGAGGGAGAGACCGAGAGAGAGGGAGAGACCGAGAGAGAGGGAGAGACCGAGAGAGAGGGAGAGACCGAGAGAGAGGGAGAGACCGAGAGAGAGGGAGAGACCGGGAGAGAGGGAGATTGAAATGCTGAGCAGTATATCAGTTTGGCTGCTTTCATTTTTTCACAGGCCAGCAGGGAGGGGTGGCAGAGGGGATGTGTGGAGTTAAGTGCAGACATGCTGGAGGTGATGTGCACGAAGTCACCTGCACACAGTGACACACATAGCAGAGGACAGAGCAGCCATCGGAGGGGGAGGAGAGGAGCAAGTGGATGGGTTTTCTGGTGACCGGCATCTAATTTCAGCACAGCATGTTTTATCAGATGCTTCCCCTGCCCCCTCCCTCCCAGCCTCTGGTGTTCAGGATCAGAACTGAATGTCTGTGCCTGCTAGCATCTCACGCTGTGTCAGGAGCTGCATTAAATCGCCGGGCAGCTCTGTAACAATGTCCAGAGGCTGCCTAGGAGGCGGGACATTGTTACAGAGCTGCCCAGTGATTTAATCCAGCTCCGTGACACAACATGAGATCGTGAGAAGGGAGGGGAGGACTCAGGATGATACAAGTGTGGCACCCGGCGGGGTAGGGCGACCCTGTTTGACCCCGCCCCTTTTTCGGATTCATTATCTGCATTTTTTTTCTTTCGGCAATTTGCCGAAAATGCCATTTTCGGCCGAAACGTTTCTGACGCCGAAATTTCGGTGCATCCCTAGTGATACATGACCATGGCAATTAGCCTGCAGCTGAATAAGCCTGAGGAGACAAGACTATATATAACATAGAAAACACACAAATTGTCCAACACAAAAAACATTGCTTTGATGGTATCTAGCAATGTTTTGAAGAAGCACGATTTTAGTGTGAAACGCATCAATTTCTGTATTTGTGTTCTATGTTCTGGTGGCAGTCACTTTATTGTTTCAATAAATATTGTTGGATTGGCGGTGTTGCGCAGCCGAATATTTTTTGACCTCATCACTGTTACGGAAGCGAGCCGGGGCTAGCACCCAGTCCAACCAATCCATCTGGATTACACTCCCCTGGAGCGGCGCTTTGCTCTTTCTTCCCTCTAGGAATATTAGAAACCAAGAGTATGATTGACAATAGATAAAAACAATTCTAAAAAATTGAGAAATTAAACTAAAAATAGTTGACAGACATGGTCCATACACGGTGAAATGCAATCAGACCGATTTTGTGTATGTATAGATTTTTTTTAATAGATTTGTCAATCATACTCTAGGTTTCTAATATCATTAGATACCGTCAGGGTGATGGTTGAACAATTTGTGTTTTTTCAGAAGGAATTATAGATTTACCTGAATTCTCATCCCTTGATATATAGCATTGCAGTTTAATGTTTGACTGCCTCTCGCATCCACAATGTTGTATTTGGGATCCTTTTTATACGTTTAGTTATTGAGGATACACATACTTCGGCTTTGATCAATAAGCTGTATCTGTTACATTTCAAATACTCTGTCTGTTAATACATGAATCGGTATGTACTGCTGTTGAAATGTTTCAAACCCCTTTCACACTGAGGCGCTTAAACAACTGCCCATAAAGCATCAGGTGCTTTTGCAGCGCTTTTCAAGTTCTTTTGAGGCGCTTGCGTTGCACTTTTTTAAAAAAAAAAAGATCTGCTGCGCTTTTAAATCCCTTTTTGTGCACTTTTGAAGCGCTTCCCATTAATTTCAGGGGAGAGGGACATTTTTGAGGTGCTTTAAGCGTTCCAAACATGCTCCAAAGATGCTGTTTGCGGGACTTTTTTCACCGCCTCACCAGCGCATCGCCCGAGTGTGAAAGCATCCATTGATATTAATGGGAAGCAGTTTTCAGGTGCTATTTTTAGCGCAAAAGCACCTAAAAAGCGAGTCAGCATGAAAGGGGTCTTACATAAAAAATGTATTAAAGCAAAATCCTGCTGCAAATCATTTTTAGATCATTTCTCAATCTGGCCGATTCTGTGAGGATTAGTTCTTTGGGCTCCTGCGACCACAGCACACACTCCAAGGTATTAGCTGTTTGGTTAGTTTGTGGTATCATTTATGCTTTTAAAAACCAGGCACAGATCTACATGCTGGAGAGAAAAAAAAATTGTGTCAATGGATCGTAAAGTGTTTCTAAACCCAGACCCTGCATTCACTATGTCTGGTCTCCCACAGTACAGAGAACATGGGAATGCAATTATTATATTAAATATAAACTGCTAAATACCTTTTCTCATGAGCAGTATATAGCGGTCTTGTGACTAATACAAGCATTAACCAGACACTGATAGGAGGAGTTTTCGTTCAACTCTGACTGTCCTATGAGACTACAAAACCCCTGACCCTCTGTCTGGACAGTGCTGATTGGTCCTTAGCTGATCACATGCATCCTCCCAAGAAGGAAAAAAAACCCCTCTAGCAATACACACCAAACTGAGCATGTGCAAAGTGACTCCATAGACTTTGTGTTTATCATGAAATTATCAGGGAACGATGGAAGGGGAGGGTAGGATCAGAGAAGACAGGATCAAACAGCTTTTTTACGTGATGCAGAGGATTAACCACTTAGGTTCCACAGTGAGTATAACAAACATGCTTTACTGCATATAACAACTGATTTTACTGTTGTGGGTTTTGCAACACTTTAAGAACTGGTTTAAATGTAAGATTTTGTGTCTCACACAGCTAAGCATATAAAAAAAGAACAACTTGTTCTTAGGGACAACCCTTCCCATGATAGAGACTCTAAATGGAGGTTGCGTCAGGCTGAGCAGAAGATCCGGGAACTCGCTATCAACATCCGAATGAAGGAAGAGCTTATTAAAGAGCTGGTTAAAACTGGTGAGGTTCAGGATGTTTTTATCTCCCAGCTGTCATTAAAGAAGAATTGCCTATGTATGTTTGCCTAAAGTGTAACTCCGGTCTTTTTTGTGTTAAATGTCAGCAGATCCAAAAACTTTGGCTGCTGACTTTTAATAAACTAAGCCTACTGTACCAGAGTTGGGCTTAATCCTTGTTTCAGAATTGTGCGATGCAGGAACTGGCATGATTATACAGCCGATTCCCGCATCGCATCAATCCTGCCAGCAGTTCACACTGCTTTCTGTGAACCACTGTCGGGTGTCATTAACTTTGTTCTTCACAGATCGCAGTGCCAACTGTGCACTCGCACATGAATCGGATCACATGGGTGAGAACACCCATGCGATGCGATTCTAGTGCGGGGAAAAAAAGGTACACACATAAAAAAAGGTAAACACATAGTAACATAGAATCCAACATTACAGGTTCCAGATACAGTGTTTATTCACTTAGGTTAGCATGCCAATATAACTCCCTAGTGCAGCCTTTCTGAACCTTTTCAACACAGAGAAAACCTTTAAATAACTTTCTGGTCTCAGGAAACCCCTACCAAAATTTACTATATCTACAACTCATGATACATTAGTGTGATGGTCAGTGGGAAGAATGCTCCTTACACTTGTGGTCATTGTGAAACATTACCCCTTTACAGATAGCTAAAAAGATCATTGATGTCAGTGGGAACGTATCTAAAGTGTAGAAATTGCTCATTGCTCGAGGAACCCTGGTTGAGAAACCCTGCCCTAGTGTGAGCTAAGATTCATACATTGTTCTATATTTTTCTTCTTTTAGCCCACCCCTGCCCTCATTCTCCCCCTCAACAACGTGCCAGCACCGAGTCCAACAATAAAGCAATACCAACAAAATGAATCCTGTTTACATGAGTATTCTGTTTAACACCAATTCTACTGGGTTGAGGCCGGGAGTGTCTAGCCACGGTGACCAAAGTGTGTTAAACTTGTCTGCGCGTCCCCTATACTGAAAGATGTATTTCTTTAGTCTCAGGGTATCCCCCATTTGAGTCGTCCATTCCCTAAGCGTAGGAGGCTCCGTCACCTTTCAATGCCTGAGAATGAGCCTGCGGGCTTGGAAAAGTGCTCTGCCTATCGCCTATTTGTAAGTGTCCTCAATGGGAAGATCGTCAAGAATACCCAATAAGCACGGCTTAGGGTCCATCGGAATCACTACCTGAAATACCCTATTAATAGTAGTCGCTACCCCTGTCCATTAGGGATGAAGCTTGGGGCATCTCCACAGTAAGTGAATAAGGTCGCCATGGTCTCTAAGGCACCTGGTGAACTTCGAGTTTTCTCTTAGGCCCATCCTATGAAGTTTTGCAGGGGTAAAGTGTACTCGCAAAACCATATATAACTGGTATAGGCGTTGCGCTACATTAAGGGAGCACAGCTGCATCGCCTGTAGGGCCTCCTCCCATTGATCCTCTTCAAATGTACCCACGTCCCTCTACCATGAGGATGCTACATTGGATGGAAAGTCCCTCCGGTGCGCATTCACAAGCATGGCATAACATTGGGATATGATTCCTTCAAAGTGAGTCACCTCTGTACATATAAGGCTGTTGCTTACCCTTAAACTTCCACTAGGTGGAGCAGTGGTATGTTATAGAAATATGAAGGATAAATGGTGCTGCCTGTATTTTATAAAACACTAATTAATCTTGTTTACTTAATGTGTACACATACTGTACATGCTGACTTTTAATATTGGGACACTTACCTGTCCACGAATCCCAGCAGTGTTTTCACCCGAGTAGATTTTGCAATCTGCTCATGGGTGCTGCCGTTTCCATTTGCGGCTTCACAGCCGGTTCTCTACTATGCATGCAGAATGGAAAATAAGTGGAGCTTCCCCTTTTGGGTGAAGCTGCTATGTAAACCCAACATGTTATATTCCTTATATGTGCCTGCTGTACTATCATTAAAAAGTATCCTGTTGTCTTTGTATTGCTTCCTTTTTTGTGTGAAATACCTGGTAATCCTGCCACTCCCTGTGCCTGCCTGATCACACTAGGCTTGAGAACACACCGTGGTCAGCTTTCCCCCAATGATCAGATTTGTCCTGACAGGGCACCTGTCCCAAAACCAGGTAACCGCTCCCCACCCCCCCCCCCCCAAAAAAAGTGCCATTTGTAGAAGAATTGGGGGGGGGGGGTGACCTTAACATTAACAACTTCTAACATCTGAACGTATATGGTTGTTAGGACAAGTCTGATGATTGTCGGAAAGCTGACCACAGTTTGTTCTGATGCCTAGTGCGATATCCGGAAGGCAGAGGGAGTTGCAGGAATCCCCAGGTATTTCACACAAAGGAAGCAATACGAAGACAAAAGGATACTTTTTCATATAAGCACAGCAGATGTTCCATCAGAATCGGTGACCTGTCAGATTAGGTAATGGAAGTGACATTCCGTCACCTGCACATCCGTACACATGCAGTCAGAAGAAGACAATGGACATCTTACTACACCCAGCTAGGTCTTTAATTTAAGAGTACTTTTAGCAATAAAGTGAGCGTATATAAATACATATAGTTTAGTGACCTCTGTGATGGTTATTTGATGTTAAATTTTGAAAGCCTAAATGTTTAGCTCTGAGAAGTGCAGGGTGTACCAACGTGGCCTCCGCTACCTTCCTAATGCTGGCGTCCAGCTTTCAAAATGTAACCTCAAATAACCATCATGGATGTCACTATACTATATGTATTTATATACACTCACTTTATTGCTAAAATTACTCTTAAATAGACATAGCTGGGTGTACAAATATGTCCACTGCCGCCGCCTTATGACTGCAGTGTTCTGTAAGATTAGGCAACCTGGTAGCCAGTGTACGCATATGCAGGTGAGGGAACATCACTTCTGTTGCCTAATCTGGTGGGTCACCGATTTTGACAGCACACAGGCACATCAGGAAAATGAAATGTTAGGTTTATGTATTCTTTAAGAATACATAGTCCTTTATTTGTATATTTTTTGATAGATTGAAGTCCACCTCTGGTACAATGCTGTGGGTCTAAGCTGTACTTTCACCTGTATGCAAACCAGAAGGTTTGCAGTATAAAGAATAAAGTGTACATCAAGGCAAGTGGCTTTTGAGGAAATGGAGTGCACAGCATTTACAACCAGGAAGCTTATTGTGCTTCACGTTTGCCTTTCAACTGTGGGTACGGATCTAAAGAAACAAAACCATGCTGCTTAAAGGATAAGTACATTATTGCTATGCGGCAAATATGTGAGCTTCCATTGCTGGCCTGCACACAAAAACTCTAGTTACCCGGCTGTGTCTGGTTTTACTACTTCTGAGCAAAGAGCAGAAAGGCCCCTTTCAGAGGGGGCGGACTCTGTCAAGCGGATCCACCTGCTCAGCATCCCCGCTGAGCAGGCAGATGACAGGTCCGTGTACGCTCCGCTAAGCAGAGCAGACGGCGACACAGCCCACTGTTCTCTATGGGGCAGTCAGATGGAAACGGACCACCTGTCCGCTTCCATCATACTGTCATCCAATCTGCTGGATGGATGGCGAATGTATACCCATCCATCCGTTTTTAGCGGACCATATCGGATGCAGGCAGGTGTCAGTGGACACACGTCCACTGACATCCGCCGCTCTATAGAGGGCAATGGATGGTCCAATCCGGTCCGCCTGAAAGACTGACAGGCGGACATGATTGGTTCGCTGGTGTGAAATAGGCTGAAGAAGCATGCAGCAAATGAAAGTTGGAGAAAAGTTAGTTGTTGAAGCTAAAGCATCTTGGTAATACCCGGCAATGTAAAATTTCAGAAGGTGAGGTCACTAGCTGGACATCAGTTGGGTTTCTGTAGGGGCAACAACAGCACAGCTGACATCCCCTTGAGTTTTGTGCATGTATTGTGAACCCAGTGGGTTCTAGTTAATCACTTACATGGAGAGATGGGGAACCAAATATAGTATATGGAATGCAAAGTTCATGCCCCATTTTGAAGACTGTCTGCTATGCTTTGTTGCAGTGAAGACCTGATTACGGCCCAAATAGGGGAACAGACCCTTGTAATCCTGAATCTGAAAGGTTTAAAGGCGTTGTAAAGTCAGAAGGTTTTATATCTTAACGCATTCCATGCAGAAGATAAAAAGCCTTCTGTGTGCAGCAGCCCCCCTAATACTGAGCCCCATCTCTATCCAGCAATGTCCATGATCCCGCTGCTGTCAGTCAGCCAATCAGGAGAGAGAGAGGGGCGGGGCCGGGGAGAAGCTCCATGTCTGAATGGACACAGGGAGCTGTAACTTGGCTCGGATGCCCCCCATAGCAATCTGCTTGCTGTGGGGGCACTCAACAGGAGGGAGGGGCCAGGAGCACCGAAGAGGGTCCCAAGAAGAGGAGGATCCGGGCTGCTCTGTGCAAATCCACTGCAGCAGAGCAGGTAAGTATAACATGTTTGTTATTTTTATAGGGAAAAAAAACGAGACTTTACAATCACTTTACAATCGTTTTAACTGATGAGGAGGGATCATAGAATACTTGTTTTTTAATTTACCGTATATACTCGAGTATAAGCCGACCTGATTATAAGCTGAGGCACCTAATTTTACCACAAAAAACTGGGAAAACGTATTGACTTGAGTATAAGCCTAGGGTGGGTAGTTATGCACAGGGGGAGAGATACAGGGGTAGTTATGCACAGAGGGAGGGATACAGGGGTAATTATGCACGGGGGTAGTTATGCACCGGGGAAGGGGTAGTTATGCATGGGGGTGGGTAGTTATGCACAGGGGAGTAGTTATACAGACTGGGTATATGTCTCAATAAGAGCGCTGCTTGGCGCTCAGATGACTCACTGCGTTTCTCTTCTTCTCGGCTGACAAATGCAGGGGGCGGGCCCGAGCATGACGTCAGTCGGGAGGAGGAGGGGAGACCAGGGAGACCCGCCTAGTCATCTAAGCACCGTGTGGCTGCCATAGTAATTTGGCCCGCGGTGTGCGGGAACCATGACACCCCACACACGCCGCGGGCATTCTGCCGGGACCTCCCAGGGCCAGGACAGTCTGGATTGCAATTGCAGGACACCTGGGCTAGATGGGGCCCCATGAGCACTTGGGGCCCCTGGGCTGTGCCCAGGTGTGCCCCCTCAGTAAGACTGCCCTGAGTGGAACCCTCACTCGAGTATAAGCCGAGGGGTGGCTTTTTCAGCATAAAAAATGTGCTGAAAAACTTGACTTATACATAAGTATATATGGGTATTTGTTTTATTTTTTTGCAATACCATAGTAAACATTTGAGCTCCACTCAACTCCACTTTTTTTTGGGAAAATAACATTCCCATCTGGGTGATCTATGTACATTGCAAGGATTATAACAACCTTGTTGCCCTGTTGCAGATTCCTACCTTTTGGTTATTCTGAAGAAATCACTGAATAATGAGGAAAGCTGTTGGTCTACATCCCTTTAGACATGTTCCTAATGAAAGTATCTCTCCAAAAATGACATTTTTGTTGCAGGGGATGCCTGAAATCTGACTTGTATCTTAGGCCCCTTTCACACTTATGCAATTTGGGACTGCAAAGTCGCATGACAAGTCATTCCCCATTATTTTCAATGAGTACCATTGATATCTGTACGACTTTGAAGTTGTGCCGACTTCAAAGTAGTCCCTGCATTACTTTGGCCCAACTTTGATGCAACTTGAGGTCCATAGACTTCAATGTTAACCCCTCAAAGTCTCATGCAAATCGCACCTGAATAATATAGATTCGATTTCTGTACTATTTCTGTACGATTTTGTAATATGTTTGCATTGTGCCAAAGTTGCAACAAAGTCAGACCAAAGCCGTACTGATGCAAAATCACGCCCAAAAAATTGCGGTAAAATCGTGCCGCACAAGTGTCATAGGGGCCTTAGGCAGACTTCTGGGAAAATTGGGGAGCAATCACACAAACAGGAAGTGATGTTCTGGGGAATGGTCATTACACATTCTGTGTACAGAACAACTCCAGGTAGCCATATTGCAATGCATTCTCAGAAAATTACAGGGGCTGCAGATTGAAAAGGAAAGGTAATTTTTAATAACATTCAATTACAATATGACTTGTATTGCAGTTGTATACGCTATATTATTTTTTCTTTTATTTGCTATTTTTTTTTCGCACGAAAGTTGAGTTACCCTTTAACCACTTGCCAACCAGCGTCTGATGGCGACAAAGTGGTTGGATATCGCAAATCGCCGTCATATGACGGTGGCTACGAGATCCCGCACTGTGTTCTCGGGGGGGCAGGGAGTGGGTACGGCGGACTTGATTGCCGCCGGCTACCCGCGATGGCCCCCCGCAGTTTAAGAACAGAGGTCCGTGTAAGTAAACACGGATCTCCGTTCTCATAGAGGGGGAAGGGCTGTGATCACGAGCTTCCTGCATATGGAAGCCATGATCACTCCTCTCCCCCCAGCCAGCCCAGCCCACACACAGTTAGAACACACGGAGGGAACACAGTGAACCCTTAGAGCGCCCCCTCCCGGTTAACCCCCAATGGCATTTACACAGTGATCAGTGCATTTTCATAGCACTGATCGCTGTATAAATGCCAATGGTCCCAAAAAAGTGTCAAAATGGTCCTACATGTCTGCTGCAATATCGCAGTACCGCTAAAAATCGCAGATCGCCGCCATTACTAGTAAAAAAATAAAATAAAAACCCCATAAATTAATTCTCATCATCCGTAAATGCGGCAACTTTTGCGCAAACCAATCATCAATCAATTTTTACCAAAAATAGGAAGAATATAAATCGGCCAAAACCGATGAAAAAATTTTTTTTTTTTTTATTATTTTTTTTTTGGATTTGTATTTTAGCAAAAAGTAAGACATTTGGGGTTTTTTTTGCAAAATTGTCGCTCCTTCTTTTGTTTATAGTGGTGATCAGAAATGATGCAAAGGGGATCAAATACCACCAAAAGAAAGCTCTAAAGCGACGCAGTGCCGAATCGCAAAAAGTGCTCTGGTCCTAAATAGGGAAATCCTTCCGTGGCTGAAGTGGTTAAAGTAGAACTATAGGCAAAACATTTATTTTCATTTTGGATAGAGCAAGGAAGGGTTAGAACTCCTGTAAAAAAAAAATTTTTTTCTTGCCATCTTTGTCCCATTGCAGAGATTTCCCTTCACTTGTCAAACAGGAAGTGAAAGGAAATCCCTGCAAATTAGGTCACCAGAACTAGTGTCACCATTGGAAGATATTCCCCTATTACTTTTCTGGGGAAAACCCAAAATTTGGGTTTTTCTTTTACTTTCAATGATCATAGTAAACAGACACATAGAGAGGATGAATCCTTCTGTGAAGGGCACACAGACAGCAAGAAAAACTGACAGGGGTTCTAATCCACCTCCGCTCCATCCAAGACTAAAAAAAAAAGTTTAGTGATATTTTAATAGATCTACTTGGAGGAATGTTTGCTGTCCTGCTGATACTCTGGGGAGTGGTTCCCCCAATAAAACTGGGGAGCCTGTGCTAGTGTTCAGGTCAGAGAATCTAATATGGGATTATGCCTGTATTTCAGATGTTTTGCAATAGCTACAAAGATTTCTGCAATAACTGCAAATTGTTGACTAATCTGAATGTTAATCACCGATACAATCGTTTATTGTGTGTCAGGAAGAGAAGCTCAAGCCATGAATAAACAGTACTGTCTGAAGATCTCTGAATTGGAGACGGAGGCAGAACAGGTACGGATGGAGGTCACTGAGAATCAGCGCCATCTGCAGGAGCTGGAAGGGAAAGACACACGGGATCCAGCGGAAAAATCCAGGCTGCAGGAATACCGCAAGAAAATAGCAGCCGCTGAGAGTAAAGTGCAGGTGTGTTGGGGCGGGTTCACTGCAATGGTAGTTTTTATAACAATTCCAAAGCTTTAAATAATTGCATTTGTAATCACACTTCAACATTCTCTTTGTGCTGTATAATATTATGGTGCCATTTTTTAAAAATCTAGAATGAAATAATGTATATATTTTTGCATAATATAAACATAAGTATTTTCCAAAATAATGTAAATGTTGCCATCTTAACGAGGGAAGTGAGGTAGGGAATATACTTGTTTACAGCATCGTTTTTCAACCTTTTTACAGTTGAGGCACCCTTTAAAATTGTGCACAATCTTGAGGCACCCCATTCAAAAATGTAAAAGAACTACACTAATAGTTTTACATATTGCAGCAGCATCCACACACATAGGACACCCAACATTAGAGGTGATTCAGTTTTGTAAGGCAATATACTGTACCTTTGTACACTAGTACTGACATTACTGATTGTTAGGGCTCCGACGTCTGGACTGCGTTTTGCCCGAGGTTATAATGCTGCACAAGGAAAACCTGCGGCTTTGTGTAACAAAAGTTGGCTTGTTCACAATATTTTGGGGCAATTTTTAGGCATTTTGCCAAGGCACCCTGGGAGAAACCAGAAGGCACCCCCGTTGACATAGGCTGGTCTACAGCGTGCTCTGGTTCTTTCAATGGAAAGTTGATATTCAAGGAGGCATGTGCCACTCCCATTCCTTTATAACCTCAGAGTTTTCTTATGGTTTTCTTTCAAAGGCAAATCATTCTGTATGTCCGTGCAAAAAGTGTTTTAAAAATATGCATACTAACTGCTTTTGGTGCATCGTATGGACCTGACATGGGGGATGGGGGGGGGTTTACACACACTCCTAGTGGCTGCAGCCACCGGAGTGTTGTGTAAATATGACATGCAGACTGAAGCCTGTCCATCAGCGTCCGATTGCTTTCACACCCCACAGTAATGGGCACTCCCACCATGTATCCTGGGCTCCACTATCCCGCCTGCAGGCCAAGATTGAAACAGCGTGTGCTGCCGGGTAGGGGGAATCTGAGGGGACACACTTCCACGCTCCTTCCCGTCTTGTTGGTGACCCAGAAAAACATCACTTCCGGG
>BLSH010375649.1:401400-430817 GCA_018402905.1 Glandirana rugosa
TAGGTAAAAAGAGAAGGCACCATGTGTCATAAGAAGGCTGCGTCTGTCAGTGAACGGAAGAGAAAAATGGATTTTTTGTATAACTTACCGTAAAATCCTTTTCTCTGAGTTCACTGACAGACGCAGCACTGTACAGCTTGTTACGAACTGATGTGCTATGCAGAGCAGGGGGATTATATGCTGAGGTGAGGACGGCCCCCTGGGAGGGGCCAACCTACGCTTTTGTTTGTTTTTGCCTAGTCTACCCCTAGTAGGATGAGCATAACCCCATGTGTCATAAGAAGGCTGCGTCTGTCAGTGAACTCAGAGAAAAGGATTTTACGGTAAGTTATACAAAAAATCCATTTTTTACTTTCTACTATAAAACTCATCCAATAAAAAAATGTAAATCAAATTTCTTTATCAGTTTAGGCCAATATGTATTCTGTTACATATTTTTTGTAAAAGTAATCCCAATAAGCGTTTGTTTTTTTTTGCAAAATTTATAGCTTCTACAAACTATGGGGTAGGTTTATGGAATTTTAATTTTTTTTACTAGTAATGATGGCGATTCGTGATTTTTAGCGGGACTGCGACATTGCGGCAGACAAATCTGACACTGACACTTTTTGCGGACCAGTAGCACTAATACTATGATCAGTGCTTTAAAAAATGCGCTGTCACTGTACTAATGCCACTGACAGGGAAGGGGTTAACATCAGGGGCAATCAAAGGGTTAAATGTGTTCCCTGGGAGTGCTTTCTTACTTTGTGGGGGGGGGGAGGGCTTAACTGTAGAGAGACAGAGATCCGTGTTCTAAGCAGAAATGCAAGATCTCAGTCTTCCTTACTAGTAGAATGGTGATCTGTCTTTTGTTCTGCCCCTCTCAGAACACATTGGGTGCAAACAACCTTTGGAATACAGAGTAAAAATGTAGAATTAATATCAATAAACTGTTTTAAATTGTCATACAAATATATATTTTAAATCAAATCTTTATTATTTTTTTTGCAATAACATGGTGTGGGTGGATTTCTGCCAATCACAGGGTGTGTCATGCCCCTCCATCCTATGTCTTAGAATAAGAGGGAAGTTAACCTTCATCAATCTACATGTAATATTGCGGCCCCATTGTGTTAAGCTGATTATTGGACATGGAGAAGGGAGACTGTGGGCTGTCATTTACCACTGTGTATAAGCCCACATGTGGGTCTCTATAGTCACATGGGCTGCTCAGATGTGATAGGGAGGAAATGCTCAACATAGAAACTCACTAGAGACTGGGCATGTGCAGATCTGCCAACACTGCTCTGCAAAGTCTCTAGCTGAATTGGGGACATGGACAGAAGGGGGAGACAGAACAGCAGGATCAACCAGAAAACAAATCTCATAGTGACCGAGTGAGTATAAACTGCATGTAATACACCATTTATTTATTCATAGTTTTTTATGATGTGGATTTAGTGACACTTTAACCACTTCTCCTTAGGTGGACATCCTATGTCCTGGCATTTGAGCGAAGATATCTAATAGCTACAGGCATCATCCAGATATCATCTTTTTTTCAGCCAGGGATTCCCTAACATGTAAAAGCCATCATAGCGTCTGTTTAGACGCTTGATTGCTTTTACTGGCGGTGGGAGGTGATGTCCCCTCCCCTCCCACTGGCCACCGGTGCTTTTACGTTCTCTCCTGTGCAATCGGGGAGCTGGAGAATGAATCCGCCGTTGGCGGTTTACCATAGAGCTGGCTGGAGACCAGATGGTCCCCAGCCACGGAAACCAAAAGCGACTTCATGACCTCACTACTTCCGGTGCTGGCAGATGTAAACACTGCCAGTTTTTTTTTTTTTTCTTGGAAAACCTGAGTTTGATTTTTTATTTTTTTTCCATCTCAGGCTTTCCAGCATAGAGGAGAGATGGGGGACTTACAGACCCCACATCTCTCCATAAAGAGGGACCTGTCATGCCCTATTTCTATTACAAAGGATGTTTACATTCCTTGTAATAGGAATAAAAGTGATAACAAAATGAAAGGGAAAGTGTAAAAAGAAAAAAAAAATAAAATGAACAATGATACACACGTGAGGTATCGCCACGAACATTAGCGCAAGAGCTATAATTTTAGCACAAGACATCCTCTATAACTCTAAACTGGTAACCTGTACAATATTTTTAAAGCGTCACCTATTGATATTTTTAAGTACCGAAGTTTGGCGCCATTCCACAAAGGTTTGCAATTTTAAATCGTGACATGTTTGGTATCTATGTACTCTGCGTAACATTATCTTTCACATTATACAAAAAAAATTGGGGTAAATATTGTGTTTTGTTTGTTTTTTTTTTTAATTCATGTTTTTTTTTTCTAAAAAAAACAAAAACTGGTGTTTGAAAAATTGCTGCGCAAATATCGTGTGCCATAAAAAAAATTGCAACGACTACCATTTTATTAACCAAGGTCTCTGCTAAAAATATTTATATATAATAATTTAGGGTTCTGAGTAATTTTCTAACAAAAAAATTAGATTTTTACATGTAGGAGAGGAATGCCAGAATTGGCTTGAGCTGAAGGTGTGGTTAAGAACATGTTGCACCCTAAATACGGCTCTAATGTGTTCCTAAAAAAACACAGAAGTGCTATCATCCTTCAGGCCTATAATATTTAAACCTCATGAACCAAAGAGTAACTGGCATTATTCATTTATAAAAACAATGACCGGCAGTGTTTCGCCCCTTCGAAGGTTTCTTTTCAATATCAATTGTGTAACATGAACCATGCCTTGAGATATTATTGTTCTCCACAGGTTTTAAAAGAGAAGAAACAAGCCACAGAAAAGCTGGCTTCTATTTCTATCCAGAGTGAGAGACGGGTTCAAGATCTGGAGAAGAATATCTTGCAGATGAAACAACAGCAAGGGCAGCTACAGAAGAAGCTTAAAGAGGAGACTGAGCAGAAACGGAGACTTGAGACTGAAATGCAGAAAAGGAGACACCGAGTGAAGGTGACTGGGACAACTTTGTTCAGATTAAAGAAATATCTTTTTCTAATAATGTTCATTCAGCATAGAAACATATGTTTATAACAGACCTGAAAACCACAGCCTAATCTGCTAAACATTATGCTTCAGACACATGCAATGCAAAGGACTTTTTGTTGGAATTAATCATTAAAAAATTCAAAGTTGCCCTTTTTGTTTTTGTTTTTTTTTTGCTTTTTTTTTATTCAAATGCTTTATTGTGATATGAAATGCAAAGTGAGCCTGGAGGAACTCAGCAGGTGGCAGGTAGTAAGAAGACCAATTAACAAAAGATTTCCTGGCTTGCCTTTAGGAGCTTGAATTAAAGCATGAACAGCAACAAAAGATACTGAGGATCAAAACTGAGGAAATAGCAGCTTTTCAAAGGAAGAGGAGAAGTGGGAGCAATGGATCAGTTATCAGTCTGGAGCAGCAGCAGGTAAGCTTCATGGATTTCACAGCATCTTCTAGTATATAACTGTTTGATGAAAACCGCTTGTATAATTGTTCTTTCATCACCAGCCAAACAGGTTTGCTGCTGTTATCTGTTTAGCAGTGTTTTGTGCTTTTTATGTAGATATAAAGTAAAATAAGCAATTTGACTTTCTTAAAAATGAGTTTGCAAATCCCCCTGTTTAGCATAGCAGTCACTCCAAGCGTGTATAATCTATCTGCATGCGTCTTTTATTTGCTAGAAAATTGAAGAGCAGAAGAAATGGCTGGACAGTGAGATTGATAAAGTTCTGGAACAGCGCCGTGCCTTGGGCGAGTTAGAAGAAGAACTGAAGAAAAGGGAAGGTATATTGATTAAGAAAGAAGCACTTCTACAGGAGAAGAATGATTTGGAGATCAAGAGGCTTCGATCCAGCCAGGTCAGTGTGTGGGCTTTAATATGAGATTTGCCAGTAGAGACTTTGAAATAAATTAAGGCTAATCACTATCCATTTGAACATTTGCATTTGCAAGTTGTTAAGAACTCTTATTAAAGGGTTTTATGAAGGCGGGTGTGCATATAAGGATTTATCGTGTACCTTTTAGTCCCACCATCTGGAGATCTCAAGTCTCAAGTACTTACTCCTCCCAAAAAAACATTGTATTTCTAATCCTTGCGTTAGGTTATAGTTGTAGGCTTTGGATGTGTTTGCAAGGCTGCGTCGGTGGAGGAGCTCATTCTAGTGATGGATTCCAGCTGCAAGCATTAGATGGAATGTATTTGACTTCCTGTGCATGTAGAGCAGGTTTATTGTAATTTAAGAGCCGGTTCACACGGGGCGACTTGAGTCACCTGACAAGTCGCCTCCATGCATTGCAATGGAACCGTTCTAGTAGGAGCGACTGAAGTCCCTCCGATTTTAGAAAAATTTTCCTGTACTACTTTTGGGGCGACTTGCATTGACTTCTATTGCAGAAGTCGCTTGCAAGTCGCGCTGTGCGCAGCCGCACTGAGTCACCCCTGGAGTCGGACCGCCTATGTGTGAACCGGCTTGGTGTGTGGTAATGTTTATAGTGAAGGTTGCCTTAGCTTTAAAGGCTCTGTAAGGCTGGATTCACACCTATGCATTTTTAGCGCTTTTTGCAGATTTGCACTGCAGAACAGGTTCCATAGGAAACCATGTTACATGGACTGAAGTGCAAATCTGCAAAATGCAAAAAGCACTAAAAATTCATAGGTGTGAATCCAGCCTAAATGGTATACAATCTACTAAAGTTTGGGAAACCAGACACTGGGCTGGAGGAGAGCATTTGAAGGACATGCCCTCAATGGCAATTGAAAGTGTTTGATCAGGGTCAACTTAGATGAGTTTCTTAAACCGATATTAAACCTTTAGTTTTTTTTTCTCAACTAAAATAGCAACAAACGTGTCAGTGGTTTTGCACAGAGCAGCCCCGATCCTCCCTTTCTGGGGTTCCCCACTGGTGCTGCTCCTCCTCTTTAGCGAGTACCCTCAGGGAAAGCCACCGTCCCTAGGGGGCACCCATGCATGCTCGCTCCTGAGCCTCCCAGTCTATTGACACAGACCCGGTGGTACTGCCCCGCCTCCCAGCATTTGATTGACAGCAGCAAGAGCCAATGGCTGCCACTGCTATCAGTATGCCCAATGAAGAGGTAGACCGTGCCGAGAGCTACTGCTCTCGTGCACATCCCTGGATCGAATAAGAATGGGGGGCTCCTGCAGCACAGAATGTTTTTTACCTCAAAGGAGTTGTAAAGGCAGAAGTTTTTTTATCTTAATGCATTCTATGCAGCAGCCTTTCCAGCACCCCCTAATACTTACCTGAGTCTCATCTCTATCCAGCGATGTCCACAAGTCCCTCAGCCATTCGGGACTCTCCTTCTGAGACACAGCAACGGTGCCATTGGCTTCCGTGGCCGTCAATCAAAGTCAGCCAATCAGGAGAGAGAGGGGATGAGGACGAATGGCAGCTCCGTGTCTGAATGGACACAGGGAGCTGTGACTAGGCTTGGGTGCCCTCATAGCAAACGGCTTCTGTGGTGAGCCGAAGAAGCACCCAAGAAGAGAAGGATCCAGGCTGCTCTATGCAAAACCAACTGCACAGAGCATGTAAGTATAACATGTTTAAAAAAAAAAAAATGAGACTTTACAATCCCTTTATGCCTCAAGGTAAAAAACCTTGAGACTTTAGAATCACTTTCAGCCCAGGTTCACATTGATGCGATTTGACATGTCAAATCGGCAGCAATTGCCATCAGTAACACCATGCGAATCTGTGCAACGCCGCATTTGCGGCACTGCGCCGATTGCCGAAAGTAGTTTCTGTACTACTTTTGGCGAATTTGGGTGCGATTTTAATATACATCTGCACAGATGTCTCTGAAATCGCCCCCGAAGTCAGACTGGCAGGCCAGTATGAAATCACGCAAGTTCATCTGAACTCACACGATTTCATTCCCGCAGCAGTGTGAACCTGGGCTCATACACAGATGAAGAGCAAAAAAAAACCTTTTTAGGTACCTTTTATGACTTGTTAAGGAACGCATATAGAAAACCAGAATAAAGTGGAACCACTGGTAAAATCTTAGATATCCGCTGTTTTTCCCAGTTATAAGTCTTATCCTAATCTTATAGCTGCAGGTTTCCTCTTTGTGAACAGTTTGACATGCCCTCTCTCCTTCCCCAATATCATAGTAATTGTACTCATGTGCTGGCTCAGTTAAGTTGGCCATAGATGGATCGGAATTCAGCCAGTTCAGCAGGGACTTGCCAAATTTTGATCCATTGTGACCATTCTCGCTCGTTTGACTTCTGTTAAATTATCTTGTTGAAAAAAAAAAAAACTCTTGATCAATGGCTGCAGCAGCTGATCAGTGTATTGTGACAGTGGCGAGTCCCTGCTGTCAGAATACAGTGGCACAGAGGGCATTCCTCCATCCACCTTGTTTGTTTTTTCTGATCAGTCCGCTAGCTGATTAAAAGAAAAATGAGTCCTCTATGGCTAGCCTTTGTCAACCGTCCTGCCTCATCATGATCGGACAGTGGACTTTGGTGGTCATCACTGAGCTGACTTGAAGCAATATGAGCTGAAAAGGCCATCCTCCTTATCTTACTTTGCTCTGCAGGAGATTGATTTTAAGAGAATCTGGTACAAATTCTAGTTCTTTGTGAAATATATACTTGTTTTCTTTTTCATAAACTTGTAACTGACTTTGTGTTTTTGTTGTATTTTCTTTTTTTTATATATATTTGCCGGGAGATTTATTTTGAATTTACAAAGATTTTTTATGTCCGCTTTATGTTCATGGACATAATTCTGAGGCCGACTCGTCATAAAATCTAATTCGATTTTATTCTTTAGGCTCTGAGTAATGATATTGTCAGGGTGTCCAGCCGCATTGAGGATCTGGAGAAGGAGCTGACTGAGAAGAATGGACAACTCCGACAGGGCAGTGGCTATGACCAACAGCGAATACGAGATGAAATTAATAACCTGAGACAAGAGAAGGATTTGCTGTTAAAGCAGAGGGTGGACATAGATGAGAAACTACGACAGGGAAACCTCCTTTCTGCTGAGGTAAATTATTATAATAATCGTGCAGTACAGGAAACGGGTTGATTCTTAAGCCTGCCATAGATGAGTCAAAAACCGAACATTGTGTCGATCAAAAAATGAAAATAACGCATATGATTGTGCCATCATTTGTTTTGTTTTTCATAAAAACAAAAAAAAATTCAGCATGTTGAATCTTGTACTTTTGATTGCGGCACAAAAATGGCGTGTTGCCGCTGGCACACTAATAATGCGGAAACTGAATGACCTGACAATCGACAAGAATTTTCGTTTGATTTTTGACTCATCTATGGACTGCTTTAGACCATTGGTTATTTGCCTCTACCTTTAGATGATTGGATACTGGCAAAAGCTTTGCTGGAACCACCTTGTATGTTTACCAGGTCTGGAGTTACTGCTCAGTTTTTCTTTCATATTCAACACTATTGATTTTCCTTAAAGCCCAGAATCATGTTGTCATCTGCCTTTAGAGCCTATTTTGTCATTAGAGTTATCTTTAGTACTGCTGGGTGTGGCCAGTTTCTCTGCCCTTTCATTGGAGGTTCTAAGGCCAAGCCATACATGGAGTGAATTTCTTTCCTGCCGTCTCTCGATTCCCCCATCATAGTCATGCAAGCATTTATTGCACAAATCGCCCAGATGTTGTTTGCTGACGCTGACTGTAGATACCAAATGTTTGATACCGCACCATCTCTGCAGATTCTCTGTCTAATTTACCATCGGCCTTGATGGCTTATTAACCATTGGCGCAGAGACTCTGCCTGAATTTAAATTGTTTCAGTCTTTGGGTCAGTTCAGACCACATGTGATCCAGTGCGTAAAAAATGCATGGATAGTAGGTTATATGGTTTTCAATGGCATAGTTCACACCAGTGCGATCAGTTCCAGGTCCAGAATAAAAAGTAGAACATGTTGCATTTTTTCTGCACTGAACTGTACTGGAACGTGGTAAAATGCATCAATGATGCACTGGAACGCACCTAAACACACCAAAAATGCACTGGAACACACATGTCCTTATTTAAGGTGAATAAAAAAAGTGGGGGAAAAAAATGCAACAGAGTGCATCAAAAACGTGCATGCAAAGAAGCATCCAGAATGCTTTTGGACTGCGTTTCTATGGTATGAACTGGCCCTAAGACTGATAAGCTTTCCCTTGAGGAGTCTACTGTTATCGCTCAAAAATTGAAGAAGACCGATTCAGTACTCTAAGGCTTATTTCACAAGGACATTCTCTGTGATGCGCATCCGCCTGCTCAGCAGAGGATCTCCCCACTGAGCAGGCGGATGACCGGTCCATGTGCGCTCCGCTATGCAGAGCAGACATGGACACAGCCCCACTGTTCTCTATGGGGCTGTCAGATGGAAGCTGTCCATTTACATCCGACTGTCACCCGATCCAATCTGCTGTTTTTGGCAGACAGGAATGGATCGGATGCCGGCCGGTGTCAGGGGCCACATGTCTGCTGACATCCACCGCTTCATAGAGAGATGTAGATGGCCCAATCAGGTCCACCAGCTGAACTGGCTGAAATTCAAACAGTCTATGGCTGAATTAAAACTACTTTACTATTAGGCTGTTAATTCTACCATACTGTTTACAATCTTAGGTCTTTTAAAGTTTCTAGATCTATTAAATTGTCTATTGCACCGGCTATTGGAGGATAAAGTAAATAGGATTTTTGTACTTGGCGTTTGTTTTACATTTGCTCTGTAGCATTCTTCTTCTTTTTTTCACTTTTTTTGCTGTCTTTTTTTATGTTTAATCTCAATTTAATAACTATATTTCATTATATGTACTGATAACAATAGACATAAGATCCACATGCAAGAGCTAACTGGAGATTATTATAAAACTCTAAGCATGGATACAACAAAGCATAATATGTATTCAACTCCTTTAGCAAACTGCAACCCACAGATAATAATTATACTTGTTATAGTCTGTAGCAAGATAGCAGATGTACAGGGGATGTTAGGCTGGCCATACATGTTAGATTTTCTTTCCAATTTTCTTTAGATTTACCTTTAACTATGTAGAACCAAGGGCCTGCCTAATTGGATAAAATTGAAAGTGTTTAGTTTTGACCTCCTATTATATGGTTTATGGTAAATCTAAAGAAAATTGTACAGAAAATCTAACATGTATGGCCAGCCTAAGAGGAATGCATACCTGCCAGGGAGGAAAACCTCCCCCCCCCCCCTCCCCCCCAACGATCCAATATACAGAAACGCAGGAGTAGTAGAGGGCTACAAGTAGGTACTGGGGTACAGAATGGAAGTGGAAAGAAAAACTAAAAAAACAATATGTAGTACTAGGGGGCAAGAGTAGAGGGAGAGAAGAAAAAAAGTGTGCGTGTGGTGTGTAGATTCATTTAGGGCCAAACCCCTCTCAAAGGCCACGCATTGTCTGTTTAATGTGGTTAGCTCTCAATAGCCATAAGATATATTAAAATATGTGCTGTAAATTCAGAGGACATTATAAACTGAGATCATATAGTCCAGGCTGTTGCTAATCCTTTTTTTTTCTTTTATATATAGTTCCCATATCTTTTCCTAAAGATCTTTATTTGAGGAACTGGTGGAACTGTGTGAATGGTAATCTATTTAAGGAGGTTGTAGGGAATACAAATGTTGGGAGTATTGAATTGTGAGGAGGCAGAAATCTCTAGCTTCCACGTGCACCATGTCTTCAATCTTTGACGGTCTTCTGCAGGATTCTGCCATCTCTGACCACCTGCTTCTGCATGCCCGCATTTTTTGTCTCCTGCAGCATGCCTCTGCAGTCTCTGTCTCCAGCGGCATGCCTGCAGTCTCTGTCTCCTGCGGCATGCCTGCAGTCTCTGTCTCCTGCGGCATGCCTGCCATGTCTGTCTGTCTCCTGCGGCATGCCTGCCGTGTCTGTCTGTCTCCTGCGGCATGCCTGCCGTGTCTGTCTGTCTCCTGCGGCATGCCTGCCGTGTCTGTCTGTCTCCTGCGGCATGCCTGCCTCATCTGTCTGTCTCCTGCGGCATGCCTGCCTGCCGCGTCTGTCTGTCTCCTGCGGCCTGCCTGCCTGCCGCGTCTGTCTGTCTCCTGCGGCCTGCCTGCCTGCCTCGTCTGTCTGTCTCCTGCGGCCTGCCTGCCTGCCTCGTCTGTCTGTCTCCTGCGGCCTGCCTGCCTGCCTCATCTGTCTGTCTCCTGCGGCCTGCCTGCTGTGTCTGTCTGTCTCCTGCGGCATGCCTGCCTGCCGCGTCTGTCTCCTGCAGCATGCCTGCTGTGTCTGTCTCCTGCAGCATGCTTGCCATGTCTGTCTGAATGAGAAAATGTCACCAGCATGCCATGGATCTCCAGAGTGGGTGCAAAGCTTTATTCAGGTATCACATTGTTTACAGCAAATAGCAAAGTTTTGGAGCCTCACAGAGACCCCTTCATCAGGGGGCCCAAAATGTTGCTATTTGCTGTAATGATGTGATGGCTGGAAAAAGCTTTGCACCCACTCCATGGTGTGCCGATGACATTTCCTCGCTCTGACTATATACGTTTCCAGCCGGTGGTCGCTTCAGCATCCGCTTATATACACAGCCATTTCTCCAGGAACATTTGCATTGGAAATAGTACGTTTCAGTCTCTGTCTGTCACCTGCAGTCTGTCCGTCCCCCGCAGTCCCTGCATGTCATCTGCAGTATGTATACAGACTCTGACCATCTTCTGCAACATATCTGCAGTCTCTGACATCGCACACTGTACTTGATTGCTCCCTGTTGCGGGTGCTGTGACAACTGATATTTGGCTTTGTTACTAGAACTCTATTAATATATATTGTCTGCACACCAGATAGAAGGTTTAAAAAAAGTTTTCTTTTATTGCATAAAAAAGTACTTTTTACAACTCTTAATCTTGTGTGTGGATGATATACAGTATATTTATACAGTCTGACTGTCTTCGGCAGCCTGTGGCTGTCTTTGGCAGAGTGTCGATGGTCTGTGGCTGTCTTTGGCAGTGTGCTGGCAGTCTGTGGCTGTCTTTGGTAGCTTGTCGGTGGCCTGTGGCTGTCTTCGTCAGCGTGTTGGCGGTCTGGGGCTCTCTTTGGCAGCGTGCTGGCGGTCTGTGGCTGTCTTCGGCAGTGTGTCTGCGGTCTGTGGCTGTCTTCGGCAGTGTGTCTGCGGTCTGTGGCTGTCTTCGGCAGTGTGTCTGCGGTCTGGGGCTGTCTTCGGCAGTGTGTCTGTGGTCTGAGGCTGTGTTCTGCAGTGTGTCTGTGGTCTGAGGCTGTGTTCGGCAGTGTGTCTGGGGCTGTGTTTGGCAGTGTGTCTGCGGTCTGGGGCTGTCGTCGGCAGTGTGTCGGTGGTCTGGGGCTGTGTGTCGGCAGCGTGTCTGCGGGCTGTGTTGGGCAGCGTGTCTGCGGGCTGTGTTGGGCAGCGTGTCTGCGGGCTGTCTTCGGCAGCGCGTCGGCGGTCTGGGGCTGTCTTCTCTGCTGTATTTACAGGTTAAACAAGTGGAACACACACAAGGTGTCAATTTAGCGTTTGATGCCTGACTCTGTTATAGGTAAGTCCCTTAGATTATATAAGCTTTGTCTGTGTATGATCCCAAGTTACACAGCAATTTTAGGGGGACAGGGCTCTGCCAAGTAAAAAGAGCAGAGGAGGGGCATGCAAGGTTATATGCAAGCTCCTACAGTTAAACTTTTTTTGCTGTAAATAGTCAAACCATGGCAGAATAAGGTTGCTTTAGGTATGGTCATTTGTCTCCATCTTCTGTGACATCAATATATAGGGACCTGTCACAGACCAACATCTATGGTTGAAGGATGATTAAATCTGGGTTGGAAATCTTTTGCAGCTTTGAGTTATAAATATTATGAATATAATCTTTTTTTCCCCTGTACAGGAAGAGAGGATCCTGTTCCAGTTGGATGAGGCAATAGAAGCTCTTGATGCAGCAATTGAATACAAGAATGAATCCATAACACGCAGGCAGCGAGTTCTTCGAGCCTCAGCTAGTCTGCTCTCCCAGTGTGAAATGAACCTCATGGCAAAGCTGAGTTATCTCTCCTCCTCTGAGACCCGGGCTCTCCTCTGTAAATATTTTGACAAGGTAAACGTTCCGCTGAATAGGCGACAGGCTGGCTGTTCCATGGAATAATATGTCAAAGAATGCAGAGAATGGAGTGTATATATGTATAGCCCTGCCGCAGACTGTACTGAATACAATTTAATTGAAGTTAGAACTGTGTTAAATTAGCATTTAACCACTTCAATACCAGGCACTTTCACCCCCTTCCTGCCCAGGCCAATTTTCAGTTTTCATCGCTGTTGCACCTTGAATGACAATTGCGTGGTCACTACATTTTTTTCATTTTGTTCAGAAAAATTGAGCTTTCTTTTGGTGGTATTTAATCACCACTGGGTTTTTTTTTAATTTTTTGCTATATAAACAAAAAAAGACCATAAAAACTTGAAAAAAAACATATTTCTTAGTTTGTTATAAAGTTTAGTAAATTTTCTTCATAAATTTAGCCCGAAATATATTCTACATTTCTTTGGTAAAAATAACCCGAATCAGTGTATATGATTTAGTCTGTAGGAAAGTTTTATGTAGTCCACAAACTATGGTATATATCTGAAAATTCATCAGTCCTGATATACTGACGGTCTATCTCATTTCTTGAGGCTCCTAAATGCCAGGATAGTACAAATATCCCCCAAATGACCCCTTTTTGGAAAGTAGGTATTTAGTAAGAGGCATAGCGAGTTTTTTTGAAGCTGTGATTTTTTGTCATTCTCTTTTGGAAAATTAAAAAAATAAAAATGTTCTTTCTCTTACGTTCACTGACAGACGCAGCTCTTCTTAAATGACACGTGGGTTTTATGTCGTCCTATCAGGAGTGACTATGCAAAAGCATCAGGGATAGGCTGGCCCCTCCCATGGGGGACGTCCTCACCTGAGCCTATAAAACCCCCTGCTGGCCAATAGCATTCAGTTTTGTTTGCCTAGTGCAAAAGGAGTTTACTGGGTTCCCTCATGGGACCTGCGTTTTTCTGCATGTAAATTTTTTCTAAGAAAAAGATGAAGACTTCTATCAAGTAGCCGGCCTTGGCATAGAGCGGATATCACGAATCCAAAGCTTTGCCCTGCCCGGCCACCTCCTGACGACCTACCCTAAAATGACAGGGCAACGTCGCTCAGGGCCCGTTCCGTGCGGGTGGCCTGTGGCTGTTGCCACTTGTGCCCAGTGTCTGGCTTTTGCCTTTCCAGTGGCCTTGGCCAGCAGCAATCCTTCCCAGGACAAGGGGGGAAAGTCTGCTTCGGGTGGCTACCCGCAACGCCCGTCGGACTGGTGAGTGGACCCCTCCTCCACCTTAGGGCGTGGGGGGGGGGCGACATCCGGGGCAGTTTTAATTTTAGTGGTAGCTTTTCCCTGCCTGGGGGCACCTAGTACTTACGTTGCCCCCCTCCCTCCCCTCACCCCCGGTCCCCCCCGTCCCCCCCCCCCCGGTCTGCCTGTACCGGCGTTCCCACGCGTTGCCTTTTTAACCGCCGCCATTTTGCGGCGGTTGGCTCGTGCTGCGCGAGCGCCATTTTCTCCCCGGTGGCAGTTTGTGGTACTGCACTCTGTGTATCTGCCCGCGCTTTCTCCTCAGAGAAGCGGCAGCTGCACGTGTGGTACAGTCCCCAGGCGCGCTTTTTTCTCTCACAGCGCTGACAGGCTACAGGGCTAGAAGCAGCAGGTTTGGCTGGCTCCTTGGGGTGTTGGTATAGGTGGTATTGTCCTCCCCAGGCTCTCTGGGTGGTCTCAGGTGGTGGTGGTGATTACGTGGGGGAGCGTCCCATTCAGGCCTATGTCTGGGGACGGCGACGCGGCGGCTATGGACCCTGCAGCGTCCTCTGATTTTGAACCGACAGAGCAGCGCTCCGCATAAGCCCCTGCGTTCACTTTGGACCTTTTGCGGGCTCCTTTTGTGGAATTCATTCCAAAGGTGGTTACTGCTCCGGCCTCCGGAGCCCCCCGCTAAGCGCTTGGCCCCTCATGTCTACTCAGGCGTGGATTCAGATCATGAAGTTGCTTCGGTTGTCACGGGGACCCCCGTGGAACTCTCCGAAGGCGAATTAGTTCTCTCAGATACTGAGGAGGACCAGGGGGCCTCAGTGGCACGCGACAGGGCAATTGTAGCGGCGCTAATTGCTGACATTCGCCAGGCCCTGTGCCTTGATCAGTCAGAGGAGGCGCAGTCTTCCACTTATGTCTGTGGGTCTATGAGGCCTTCTAAGTCTCCTAGGGCTTTTCCCTATGATCAATTTTTTGAGCGGGCTGTTTTTAAGGAATGGGGTTCCCCCAAAAATTCCTTCACCTTGCCTAAGCGTTTTGCGGTGCGCTATCCCTTTGAGGATGCCTTCCTTAAGCGGTGGGCTTCCCCTTTGGTGGACCCACTGGTGGCCCGTCTAAATAAGGCTACCACCCTTCCTGTGGAGGGTTCGCCCTCTTTTAAGGACGCGGCGGATCGTCGCACGGAAATGGTGTCTAAGGCTATCTTTCAGGTAGCAGGTTTTGCTATGCGGCCAGCTCTGGCCTCAGCAATGACAGCACAGTCTCTTTTGGAGTGCCTCTCCTCGGTGAGCAAAAATTTGCATTGCAACTGTGCGAGGAAGGAGTTGCATAAGGTGCAACACGTGGAGGAAGGCCTCCATTATCTGTGCGACTCCCTGCTGGACATCATGCCCATGCTGTCCAAAATGTCAGCTTTTGCTATAATCATCAGACGGGTGTTGTGGCTGAGGTCTTGGTCGGGTGATCAGGCGTCTAAGAAACGCCTCACTGACCTTCCCTTCCAGGGGGGTCGTGTATTTGGACCGCAGCTGGACGAAATCATTAAGGATTTCACGGGGGGGAAGAGTCTCTTTCTCCCGGAACCCAAACGGTGGGACTTTCGCCGACGACAGGGCCCCCCTTTTTCTGGGCTGAAAAAGTTTTTTCGTGCCTCCGGCACAGCCGGGACGGGTTCCAAGTCTGGTAAGGGCCCGGCTGGGTCTGGTAAGAGAACCTGGCAACGGAAACCCGGTAAAGCGGAGGATAAGCCCTCCTCAGCGTGACGGGTTGCCCCCGCCCATCTCTCGGGTGGGGGGCTGGTTATTGGAGTTTGTGGACTGCTGGACAGCTCACATCTCCAATCGGTGGGTCCTGGATGTGGTGTCCACCGGATACCGGATAGAGTTCAAAGCTCTGCCCCCAGACAGGTTCTTTCCCTCAAACCTAAGACTCCCGCAGGGGTGTCTGGAGGAGCTATTAGGCGCGGTCCAGTCCCTTGCGGACATGGGCTTTGTGGTGCCAGTTCCACTGGAGGAGAGGTTCTGCGGTTTTTACTCAAACCTCTTTGTGGTGCCCAAAAAGGGCGGGGTCAGGCCGATTTTGGACCTCAAAGCTCTGAACTGCTTTGTCAAAGCACAGAAGTTCAAGATGGAGTCCGTTCGCTCGGTCATTGCCACCCTGCATCAAGGGGAATTCTTGGCGTTCCTGGACATCAGGGACGCCTATCTGCACGTTCCCATCTGCCAAAAACACCAGCGTTTTCTGCGCTTCACAGTGGGAGGCCTACACTACCAGTTTGTGGCCCTACTTTTCGGTCTGGCATCGGCTCCCAGGGTGTTCACCAAGGTGTTGGCACCGGTTCTAGCACTGCTAAGACAGAGAGGTATCGCAGTGGTAGCGTACCTCGACGACCTGCTCTTGAGGGCGGAGTCGGCAGTGTCCTTGGAGGAGGACGTGAGAATCACGGCCTCTACACTAAGGGACTTCGGTTGGCTCATCAACCTGTAGAAGTCCTCACTAGCCCCCTCATGTCGCCTGGAGTACCTTGGTCTGATTCTAGATACGGTGCAGGCGAAGGTGTTCTTGCCTCCCGACAAGCTATTGGGGCTGCAAGCGGCGGTTCGGACCCTACTGTCGCGCCGGAGTTCCTCCCTAAGGTTCTGCATGCGGGTGTTGGGACTCATGGTTTCGTCCTTCGAGGCGATACCTTACGCCCAGAGTCACACTCGGCTCCTGCAGAAGGCAATTCTGTCACGGTGGGACAAATCTCCCCTTTCTCTGGACAGACTGATCCGTTTGGACCACCAGACCAGGGGATCTCTGACTTGGTGGCTCCAGCCTCCAGCACTGACTCTGGGAAAGTCCTTTCTTCCCCTCAACTGGTCGATTGTAACGACGGATGCCAGCCTGTCGGGCTGTGGAGGGGTGTTGGGCCAGTTGTCTGCTCAGGGCCGTTGGTCAGCTCAGGAAGCTCGACTTCCGATAAATGTGTTTGAACTGAGAGCGATCAGGCTTTGCTTGTCCCGTTGGTCGACAAGGCTGCATGGCCTCCCTGTTCGGGTTCAGTCGGACAATGCCACAGCTGTGGCGTATGTGAACCATCAAGGAGGGACAAGAAGTTCCGCGGCAGCTGCAGAGGCTGCTCTGATTCTCCGCTGAGCGGAACAACACGTTCCGGCGCTCTCCGCAATTTACATTCGGGGAGTGGAGAACTGGCAGGCGGACTTTCTCAGTCGCCGGACACTGGACCAGGGGGAATGGTCCCTGCATCCGGAGGTGTTTCGCCAGATTTGCTGCAAGTGGGGCACACCAGAGGTAGACCTCATGGGGTGTCCAGGTTCAATCACAAGGTCGAGACCTTCGTGTGCAGAACAAGAGATCCATTGGCGGTCGCCACGGACGCGCTGGTGGCTCCTTGGGGTCGGTACCAGTTAATATACCTCTTCCCTCCCCTGAAGCTGTTGCCTCGGGTTCTGCGCAGTATATCTGCGGAGGGTATTCCTACGATCCTGGTCGCTCCCGATTGGCCTCGGCGCACTTGGTACGCTGATCTGGTTCGGATGGTGGCGGATGCTCCTTGGCGGCTTCCGCTTCGCGAAGACCTGCTGTCCCAAGGTCCCATCTTGCACCCTGCTTTACCCTCGCTGGCTTTGACGCCTTGGCTATTGAGGCCCAGGTATTAAGAGATCGGGGAGTCGCTGACTCTGTAATCCCTACTATGCTTAAGGCACGTAAGTGCACTTCGCGCAAAATTTATCACAGGACCTGGAAGGCCTATATTGCATGGTGCGAAGCGGGGGGTTGGAACCCTCGCTCTTATTTGGTGTCCAGGGTACTGACTTTTCTGCAACAGGGACTGGACAAGAGCCTGGCATTGAGTACGCTCAAGGGCCAGATTTCGGCCTTAGCGGTCCTTTTTCAGAGACCTTTGGCTTCCCATTCGCTGATCCGCACATTTGTACAGGGTGTACGTCATGTGGCTCCCCAGTTTCGGCCGCCTCTGGCGCCGTGGGATTTGAATCTGGTGCTCTCTGTTTTACAGAAACCACCGTATGAGAAGATTAGGGACATTCCCTAGTCCCTTTTGTCGCAGAAGGTTGCCTTCTTAGTGGCTTTCACATCCGCGCGGCGGGTGTCAGAATTGGCTGCCTTGTCCTGCAAGTCCCCGTACTTGATTCTTCATAATGACAGGGCGGTGTTGCGACTTCTGCCTTCTTTCCTTCCGAAGGTGGTCTCTTCTTTTCATTTGAATGAGGATATTGTCCTTCCTTCATTATGTCCTCACCCAAAACATCCTAAGGAATTTGAGTTACACTCTTTGGATGTGGTGAGGGCCCTGCGGGTTTATTTGAGTGCTACAGCTTCTTTTCGGAAGTCTGACTCGTTGTTTGTGTTACCCGGGGGCTCCAAAAAGGGTTCGGCAGCCTCGTCGGCTACCATTTCTCGTTGGATTAGACAGACCGTGACCCATGCATATGAGCTTCGGGGCAAGGTTCCCCCTTTTCCGGTCACGGCTCATTCCACCAGGTCGGTCAGTACCTCCTGGGCGTTCAGGCACCAGGCTTCGGTGTCTCAGGTGTGCAAAGCGGCCACTTGGGCCTCAGTGCATACGTTTACTAAGTTTTACAAAGTTGATGTGTCGGCATCTGCGGATGCTACTTTTGGCCGCAAAGTTTTGCGAGCAGCGGTGTGAGTGCGTCTGGCGCTCTCTGAGAGGGTTCTGTTGGGTACAGTTGTTGTTGTTGTTGTTGTTTGCCCACCCCTCTATTTTTTGGCACTGCTTTGGGATGTCCCCACGTGTCATTTAAGAAGAGCTGTGTCTGTCACTGAATGTAAGAGAAAAAGGGATTTTATTATAACTTACCGTAAAAAAAATCCTTTTTTCTGAGTTCACTGACAGACACAGCTCCCACCCCTCTGGTTTTTTTGTTCCACTGCTTGTGACAAACTGAATGCTATTGGCCAGCAGGGGGTTTTATAGGCTCAGGTGAGGACGGCCCCCATGGGTGGGGCCAGCCTATCCCTGATGCTTTTGCATCTGTTTTGCCTAGTCACTCCTGATAGGACGACATAAAACCCACGTGTCAATTAAGAAGAGCTGCGTCTGTCAGTGAACTCAGAGAAAAGGATTTTACGGTAAGTTATAATAAAATCCCTTTTTTTCTTAAAATACTGTCACCAGTGCAGTACAGCATCATCATATAATTGGTGTGGTGGTGATCAGGGACACTGACTGACTGGTGACAGTAAAAAAAACAATTATATACTGTGTGTGCATGTATGTGTGTGTGTGTGTGTGTGTGTGTGTGTGTGTGTGTGTATATATATATATATGTGTGTGTGTGTGTGTGTATGTTTGTTTGTGTTTTTTTTTTATTACATTTTTTTTAACACACTGCGACCAGAGTAATATAATGCTCTGGGGAAGTGATCAGGATTTTTTTTTTGTTGCACATGGTTTATAGCAAGCAATGACATTGCTATAAGCAAGCATTTTACTGAATGAAACGGAATCCTTCAATCTGTTTTGTTGTAACTAGCTGTGATTGGTCAAAGCTAATCACATGGTACAGATGGGCTGTGATTGGTTCTGTATCATGTGATCAAATTTACCAATCATAGCTAGCAACACAGTTGTACAAGATGGTTGGCTTTTATTCATTCCATCCATTCTGTACAACTGTCAACGAGGCGGTACTCTGATGGGTCACAGATCGCACCGCTGTGCGATTTGCACATCCTGACAGGAAATCCAATGACGCCCAGTCAGGATAACCAAACCACCACCCAGCCATCAATCTGCTATTGGCCGGACGGGAACTGGGTAAAGGATAAGTTCACCTTTTTAAAATAAAATAATAAATGCACATCCTTTTTCAGGTAAAAAAAAATGTAATTTATATATTTTTTTATACTAGGAGCCTGTAAAGCATTGCACCAGCGATCAGCAGCTTACGGGTGTCATGCAGGATTCCTGCAGACTTCCCAGTGTATCTGTGTGCCTGTACCTCGTATGGGCAGGGGGATACATGAACAGGAAAAGACAATGGAAAAGACAATGAGCTACCAGAGCGCTCCACAGCACCATGGTAGTTCATTTAGGCCTCATACACACGGACGTTTTTTGACGCCGGCGTTTTCTGGCGTTTTTTGCAGCTCTCCATGTTAGTCAATGGCCCCATAAAAACGTCGGCGTTTTTGAGCTGTAGATGGCGTCGGTGTTAGTGAGCTGAAAGTAGAACCCACGGCCATCGCGTTCTGAGGCTGTAACATTTTGGCATTTTTTGACGCCAACTAACGCCAACAAATGCCAACTAATATTATACCGGCGTTTTCCGGCGTTTTTTGATGCCGACGTTTTTAGGTTGAAAAATAGCAGAGGGCTGATAAAAACGCCTATTGACGCGACGCTCACTAACGCCGAAAAACGCTGATTTTTTTTTCTTGACGTCGGGCCCGACGTTTTGTTTATTTTTAAAGATACGCCCGTGTGTATGTGGCCTTAAACTTCAAGCCGACAGCCACAAAGGCTGTCGGGACTTGCAGTTTCCCAGTCACAGAGGACTGGCCGGGCCCCCTGAGAAGATGTTTACCCGCTGTCATTGAGGAGGGGGGAAAGGCAGCAGCTGCTGGAACATGTTACATGTTCCACCCTAAATACGGGTGGAACATGTAACATCTTCCAAAAGGTGAACTTCTCCCTTGATTGTCAATTTACACAAACCATGACATCAAGCTGCAGATAAGAAAAAAATGTTTTTTTTGTCACCTTAACCACTTGACGTCCATGCTATAGCTGAAAGATCGACGAGGTCTTGGGACGGCTAATCACAGAAGTAAACATAAGCCGGTTACTGGCATTTCTTTTCTTCACGCTGTCAGCGTGAAGAAAAGAATAAAACTGGTAACCGGCTTCTGTTAGAGGGACATCAGTGCCCTCCAGTGCTGCAAATCAGTGCCCACCAGTGCCGCCTATCAGTGCAGCCTCATCAGTGCAGCTCATCACTGCCATCTCACAGTACCCATCAGTGAAGGAGAAAAATTACCTCTTTGCAAAATTTTATAACAAAATATGAAAAACGTTTTGTTTTTGTTTTGTTTTTTCAAAATTTTCCGTCTTTATTTATTTGTTAAGCAAAAATAAAAAACCCCAGAGGTTATTAACTACCTCCCGCCCGCGCTATAGCCGAATGACGGCTACAGCGCGGCTCTAAAATGCCGGGAGGACGTCAATAGACGTCCTCCCATTTGGCACGTGCTGGGCGCGCTCCCGCGGGCGCGAGCGGCACGTGCATGCGCCGCCCGCGGGAGCGTGCCCGCGGGTCGGGCGGACCCGATGTCCGCCGGAGACCCGCGATCTCCTTTCAGAGAGGAGGAACGGGGAACCGCCGAAGTAAACACGGCGGTTCCCCGTTCTGTAAATGGGACATGAGAGATCTACTGATCCCTGTCACTGGGATCAATTAGATCTGTTATGTCCCGACCCGCCCATCCCCCCCACAGTTAGAACACACCCAGGGAACATTGTTAACCCCTTCACTGCCCCCTGCTGGTTAACCCCTTCACTGCCAATGACATTTATACAGTAATCAGTGGACATTTAAATTTCTGATCGCTGTATAAATGTCATTGGTCCCAAAAATGTGTCAAAAACGTACGACATGTCCGCCCCGATATCACAGTCCCGATAAAAATCGCTGATCGCCGCCATTACCAGTAAAAAAAAATAAATAAATAAAAACGCCATAAATCAATGTCCATAGTTTGTAGGCGCTATAACTTATGCGCAACCCAATCAATAAACGCTGATTGCGATTTTTTTTTTACCAAAAATATGTAGAAGAATATATATCGGCCAAAACTGATGAATAAATTTGTTTTTTTATTTTTGGATATTTATTATAGCAAAAAGTAAAAAATATTGTTTTTTTTTCAAAATTGTCGCTATTTTTTTGTTTATAGCGGCGATCAGAAATGACGCAGAGGGGATTAAATACCACCAAAAGAAAGCTTTATTTGTGGGAAAAAAAGGACGCAAATTTTATTTGGGTACAACGTCGCACGACCGCGCAATTGTCATTCAAAGAGCGACAGCGCTGAAAACTGAAAATTGGTTCGGGCAGGAGGGGGGTTTAAGTGCCCAGTAAGGAAGTGGTTAAATGCCACCAAAAGAAAGCTCTATTTGTGTGAAAAAAAATGCTAAAAATGTCATTTGGGTACAGTGTTGTATGACCACGCAATTGTCATTCAAAGTGTGAGAGCGCTGAAAATTGGCCTGGTCTGGATGGGGGTATAAGTGCCTAGTAAACAAGTGGTTAATCTCTTTACATCCTTAGGCCTTTTTAAAATGTCCTGGACATGAAGTGGTTAAACAATCTCCTGGCTGCAGCCTTGAGCTTGGTGTCCTTTATTTCAACTGGTGATCGGCTGTTCAGTAGAAGTTATTCACAGGGTTTGTTCCCTGGTCTCTGTGACTAGTCGGCAAGAGATTATATGATTTTCTTTCCTGCAACCACAGATTGCAGGAAAGAAAATTACGAGATTCCCCATCAACACAGTGGTGATGCCTCCTACGGAGCCATTGTGTTCTCCAGGTGGGGAAATGCAGGGAGCCATTTGCTGCTGTAATAACCGTGACTATTGCTAGCGGCTATAGCCACTGTCAATAATTACATGCAAAAATCTGACATGCTGCTTGTTCCCAAGACGATTGATGGATCGATTTGGGTATACAATCAGCCTAGCCATACATGGTTCCTGCTGAACCAGCTAAGATTCGAACAGTCTGTGGTCGGCTTAAGGAGCGTCAAGTATTTAGTCAGTTCCGATTTCAGAGCTGTTTTTTTTTTAATTCTTTAATGATATGCATCAAAAATCAACTGCATGACAAGACATATTGCTCAATTCAAAGAAGTTAAAGCAATACAACACAGTACAGTTTGTTGTACCATTGTAAAAATATAGAGCAACAGAACAGAACAAATGGTCAGATATGAAGAAAGATCATGAAAACCACGAGGAACACCATCATAGAAATTGTAATGATAAATCAAAGAATGCATAGATAATGTTAAGACCCCTTATGCACCGTGTTGTAACGGTGCTTTACCGCTGTTTAAGCGGCACTTTGCCACCGCTAGTGGAACGCCCGTGTTGTGATGCGCTGGCCATTCATTCCAATGACAGGGGGTGGTTTAGGAGCAGTGTATACAGAGCTCCCAAACTGCCCCAAAGATGCTGCTTGCAAAACTTTTTTTCCCGTCCTGCAAGCGCACCACCCCAGTGTGAGAGCACTCAGGCTTTCACACTGGGGCTGCAGGGGAGGCCGTTTTCAGGCACTTTACAGGCGCTATTTTTAACACTAAAGCGCCTGAAAACTGCCCCAGTGTGAAAAGTGTCTTGTGTCGTGTAGACACAGCAATGCAGTGTACCATAGTTCTTTTGCCAATTTAAAGGCACATGCAATTTCGAGTCTTGACATTTTTGGAATCTATTTACATGACGCAACCCCATCTTTTATATTTTACCAAAAAGTTGGTACTGTACTGTGTGTGCACTAAAATTAATTTTAGTGTATTTTTGCCTAATATGTGTATGATAAAAAGCTACACAAATATCATGTGACAACTACCATTTCATTCTCTTTCATTCTCATTCTTTTTTTTTTTTTTGTTTTCACTGTGTGTGAAAATTTAACAAATTACCCTGGACTTGAAGTGGTTAGGCTGTATATCTGGGCAAAAAAACAAACATATTTAGTGCACTTCTGCAATATTTGTGTGTTTCGCTATGTTTTATTTCATTGATACGTATAATAGGATACAAGTTCAAATTCGGCATGCTTCTAACTTCCTGTTTAGATGACAACTCAGTGCTTTTGCTGCACTGAAATCCCAACTAGAGTTGAAAGCCCTGCCCTGATCTTCTATTCTCGGTGACAGAACACCCCCCTCTCTCCTCCTTTCCATAATGTAAGGGGGGGGGGGTGTTCTGTAGCATATAACCAGGCAGACTGACAACTTTGATTGGAATTTCAGTGTCTGTTGGATATTAGAAGCTTGCTGGCTTTCTTGCAGATCATTGTGTATTTTTATGTTCTTGTAGTAATTTTGTAAAGAGACAAAACTGGGTTCTTCGTGCATATATTATATGCGCATCTAATTTACCCTTGGCTATGCATGTATTATTATATATGCATGTATTGTGCTTGTATTATATCTGCATCTAATTTACCCTGGGCTATGCATGTATTATATGTGCATGTATTGCATCTAATTTACCCTTGGCTATGCATGTATAATATGTGCATGTGTTGCTTATATTATATGTGCATCTAATTTACCCTGGGCTATGCATGTAACATATGTGCATATATTGCATCTAATTTACCCTGGGCTATGCATGTAATATATGTGCATGTATTGCTTGTATTATATGTGCATCTAATTTACCCTGGGCTATGCATGTAATATATGTGCATGTGTTGCATCTAATTTACCCTGGGCTATGCATGTAATATATGTGCATGTGTTGCATCTAATTTACCCTGGGCTATGCATGTAACATATGTGCATATATTGCATCTAATTTACCCCTGGCTGTGCATGTATTACAGAGATGTGCTTGGGTATAAATCTGTTAGGTGTTAATGTTGGTTGCCTGGCTGTTATGCTGATCTAGAGGCATCAGTTCTGAGTCACTGAGCTGAAAAAAGTATGTAGATAGATATGAGGTTCTGACTCTACTCTGGCATAATTTAACCTGATTTTAGCTCTACAACAGTGACAGTCAGGCAACTGGCATATATAGGAGAAAATAGGCTGTGGCAATTTTTATATTTTTCTCAGTACAGTTTCCTTTTAATTTAAATATATTGGTAGTTCTATTTTTTCCATAACTGTTATCTATTTTTATGAAATTTTGTATCTTTATTTGAAGGGTAATGGTGTAAGGATATAATATTGTAGATGTATTTTCTGTGAAAGGAATCCATGGATTTTTGATTAGAATATCTGAAAAGCAATGTTGTGTGAACGGGGAGCTTTGACAATGACATAAAGTAATGCCCTTTCAGTGAATGGCGATTATTTGTCAAGGAAAATCGGAGGCATTGGAATTCTTTAGAAACCAGATTTGATAAAACTAAAATTAACACTCCATTCAGAAATGGATGCAAAACCAGAAAGAAAAAGTGGGATTTTTTTGTGTTGCCAAATTTTCAGGAATGGAATCACAACTTGAAATATTAGATGCAAATATTAGATTCTATCATGTACAAAATGTTAAAATCATCTTAAAGTGGAATTTTGTTTAATAAAAATGAGCAAAGAGGCAGGATTTTTAATACAGAAGAGACCAGCTTTGTTTATTCTGCATTAAATTTACCTACCTGCCTGTCCGTCCCTTCACGAGTAGCTCATTGTAGAAATTCGGCAATGCCGAAGCTGACTGAACTCTTGCACATGCGCCGGAGTGACATCATATCGGGCCAGCCAATGAAAGCTCCCTCCTGGCCGCTAACATCTTTGAGCAACCGGCTTCTAGATATCGATCACTGGCTGCTGAGAGATGTTAGTGGCCGCCAGGGAGCTCCAGGACACCCCATCGCTGGAATGAAGGCGAGTATAGTTCTGCTTTAAAAAAGCCAGCAATCAGATATGAATTCACAATTCCGCTAGGAAGAGCATAAAGCCCATCCTTTGTTTTCCCTCTGTCAGAACCGGACCCAATATCGCCATATATACAGTGGGTACGAAAAGTATTCAGACCCCCTTACATTTTTCACTCTTTGTTATATTGCAGCCATTTGCTAAAATCATTTAAGTTCATTTATTTTCCTCATTAATGTACACACAGCACCCCATATTGACAGAAAAACACAGAATTGTTGATATTTTTGCAGATTTATTAAAAAAGAAAAACTGAAATATCACATGTTCCTAAGTATTCAGACCCTTTGCTGTGACACTCATATATTTAACTTCTGATCATCCTTGAGATGGTTCTACACCTTCATTTGAGTCCAGCTGTGTTTGATTATACTGATTGGACTTGATTAGGAAAGCCACACACCTGTCTATATAAGACCTTACAGCTCACAGTGCATGTCAGAGCAAATGAGAATCATGAGGTCAAAGGAACTGCCCGAAGAGCTCAGAGACAGAATTGTGGCAAGGCACAGATCTGGCCAAGGTTACAAAAAAATTTCTGCTGCACTTAAGGTTCCTAAGATCACAGTGGCCTCCATAATCCTTAAATGGAAGACGTTTAGGACGACCAGAACCCTTCCTAGAGCTGGCTGTCCGGCCAAACTGAGCTATTGGGGGAGAAGAGCCTTGGTGAGAGAGGTAAAGAAGAACCCAAAGATCCCTGTGGCTAAGCTCCAGAGATGCAGTTGGGAGATGGGAGAAAATTGTAAAAAGTCAACCATCACTGCAGCCCTCCACCAGTTGGGGCTTTATGGCAGAGTGGCCCGACGGAAGCCTCTCCTCAGTGCAAGACACATGAAAGCCCACATGGCGTTTGCTAAAAAAAAACACCTGAAGGACTCCAAGATGGTGAGAAATCAGATTCTCTGGTCTGATGAGACCAAGATAGAACTTTTTGGCCTTAATTCTAAGCGGTATGTGTGGAGAAAACCAGGCACTGCTCATCACCTGTCCAATACAGTCCCAACAGTGAAGCATGGTGGTGGCAGCATCATGCTGTGGGGGTGTTTTTCAGCTGCAGGGACAGGACAACTGGTTGCAATCGAGGTAAAGATGAATGCGGCCAAGTACAGGGATATCCTGGACGAAAACCTTCTCCAGAGTGCTCGGGACCTCAGACTGGGCCGAAGGTTTACCTTCCAACAAGACAATGACCCTAAGCACACAGCTAAAATAACGAAGGAGTGGCTTCACAACAACTCCGTGACTGTTCTTGAATGGCCCAGCCAGAGTCCTGACTTAAACCCAATTGAGCATCTCTGGAGAGACCTAAAAATGGCTGCCCACCAACGTTCACCATCCAACCTGACAGGACTGGAGAGGATCTGCAAGGAGGAATGGCAGAGGATCCCCAAATCCAGGTGTGAAAAACTTGTTGCATCTTTCCCAAAAAGACTCATGGCTCTATTGGATCAAAAGGGTGCTTCTACTAAATACTGAGCAAAGCGTCTGAATACTTAGGACCATGTGATATTTCAGTTTTTCTTTTTTAACCTGTAGAGATCCGCGCTATAGACGAAAGACGTCTACAGCGCGGATCTGAAAATTCGGGTGGACGTCCATGGACGTCCGCCCCTTCACACGCCCCCTGCGCGCACTGGGCGGCGCGCGCGGCCGCCGCGCGCTGCGTGGGCGTGCCCGCGGGTTGGGCGGACTCGATGTCCGCTCCTGACCCGCGATCGCCTTACAGAGCTGTAGAACGGGGAACCGCCGATGTAAACACGGCGGTTCCCCGTTCTGTGACAGGGGACAAACAGATCTACTGATCCCTGTCACTGGGATCAGTTATGTCCCGACCAGCCCATCCCCCCCACAGTTAGAACACAGCCAGGGAACACTGTTAACCCCTTCACTGCCCCCTGCAGGTTAACCCCTTCACTGCCAATGACATTTATACAGTAATCAGTGGACATTTACATTTCTGATCGCTGAATAAATGTCATTGGTCCGCAGATCGCCGCCATTACTAGTAAAAAAAATAATAATAATAAAAACGCCATGAATCAATTCCCATAGTTTGTAGACGCGATAACTTTTGCGCAAACCAATCAATAAACGCCGATTGCGATTTTTTTTTTTACCAAAAATATGTAGAAGAATATAAATCGGCCAAACCCAATGAATCATTTTTTTTTTATTTTTGGATATTTATTAGAGCAAAAAGTAAAAAATATTGTTCTTTTTTCAAAATTGTCGCTCTTGGTTTTGTTTATAGCGCAAAAAATAAAAACCGCAGAGGTGATCAAGTACCACCAAAAGAAAGCTCTATTTGTGAGGAAAAAAGGACATCAATTTTATTTGGGTACAACGCCGCATGACCGCGCAATTGTCATTCAAAATGCGACAGCGCTGAAACCTGAAAATTGGTCTGGGCAGGAGGGGGGTTTAAGTGCCCAGTAAGGAAGTGGTTAATCAATCTGCAAAAATGTCAACAATTCTGTGTTTTTCTGTCAATATGGGGTGCTGTGTGTACATTAATGAGGGAAAAATGAACTTAAATGATTTTAGCAAATGGCTGCAATATAACAAAGTGAAAAATTTAAGGGGGTCTGAATACTTTCCGTACCCACTGTATATTGAACAACATGAGAAGTATAATAATCCTCCATTGTTGAAAGTTCTGCGTCTGTGAGATGTACAAGAAGGTCCCAACATGTTTCACAGTAGATCCCTTTTCAGGAGACCTTAGGACAAAAACATATAGCTTACACAAATAATAATTATACAATAATAATTGTCAAAAACCTATGATTTTAACATTTTGTACACAATAACAAAATATTCTATTTTAGCTTAAAATATATTCGTATATGGCCAGCATTACTGTTTCTGAATTCTGGCAGAAGAGAATTAAGACAAAATATGTAAGTGCTCCAATTTTGGTTAGTTGCTGTGCTGGCTGCATAGCGTTGGTAGCTCATTGATAATCTTTACTGGTTGCTGGAAATTGCCCTTTAAAATCCTGTTAGAAGGCCATGCTTCGCCTGCCAAAGATGAGTAAATTGATGCATGCCCTTTGGAAATTCTGCAGCCCTGTTGCAAATCTTTTTAAAGCATGCAATCCAGAATCTGCTAACCACTCTTTCCCATTTCTAAATACTCCTAATTACTCCCCAATTTTTACCTTACAACACAGGTGCTCCCACTGTAAGCCTGATTTCAGCTTTCATCTGGAGACCGGTAGTTTTTGGTAGTATCTGATCAGCTGAGAGATCACTTTGTGACTTCTCTATTTTGGGACATTGTATGTCATCAAATCATCTGCCGCTTTGATGAAGTGAAGTGTGAACAGACCTTTACGCTAAAATAGACATGATTTCTAAGGTTTACCCATATATTGCTAACACCTTAATTCTGCCATATGTAACTTTTTTTTTATAGGTAGTTACACTGCGTGAGGAGGAGCACAAACTACAGATCTCCTTCTCAGAGCTGGAAATGAATCTGGAGGAGCAGCAGCAGCTGGTGTACTGTTTGGAGGTGGCACTAGAACGGCAGCGCATGGAAATGGATCGCCAGCTCACCTTGCAGCAGCAGGAACATGAACGTAACATACAACTCCTGCTGAAGCAATGCCAAGGTGTGCTTTTGTCTTATTTATATACTTTGTGATAAGCAATATGGGGAATTTTAATTACAATATGAGCTTTGTTCTTATATTGACAGTTTTGTACTAATTTCTGCTCTTTCTGACTGTTGTGTTAAAGTGGTTGAAAGGCAGGAGGTTTTTTATCTTAATGCATTCTGTACATTAAGATAAAAGCCTTCTGTGTGCAACAGCCCCCCCTAATACAGTCCTGGCACCCCTTCATGTTTTGCATAACTGAGTGAATGTCTTCAGAAATAAATGGAAATGTACCAAATTTATATCAGCAGGATCTTTTAATTGGAGGTCCAAAGTAATTTAACAAAGACAATTGTTGTTTCAACATAGATATTGTAATTATAAAGAAAAAACAGAAAACCAGCATGTGCACTAATATTGGCACCCCTCCTTAATATTTGGTTGCACACCCTTTGGCAGCGATGACAGCCTCCAAACGTTTCTTATATCCATCGATAAGCTTCTTGCACTTCTCGGGTGGCATTTTCTCCCACACTTCCTTTGCAATATGCTCAAGCTCTTGAACATTTGCAGGGTTCCTTTCTCCAATGGCAGTTTTCAGCTCCCCCCAAAGATTTTCAATTGGATTGAGATCAGGACTCATTGCTGGCCATTTTAAAACAGTAAATTTTTTCCCTTTCAACCATTCCTGCGTGCTTTTGGAGGTGTGCTTTGGGTCTTTATCTTGCTGGAGGACCCATGATCTTCGCCTCAAACCAAGTTTCCTTACACTGGGCAAGACATTTCGCTCTAGAATTGCTTGATAATCTTCTGATTTCATGATGCCTTTGATAC
>BLSH010375649.1:431226-451937 GCA_018402905.1 Glandirana rugosa
AGACCAGGGAGAAGACGCGAGGACCAGGGAGACAGAACAACTCACGGGGGTGTCGTTCGTCGAACGATACCCCCGTGGGCTCGGCTTCGAGACACACAGGTAAGTCTGTGCCTCGGCGCCGGGCCAGAGTGGGGGAGAGGGGGGAGTAACCAAGTGACTGACTAACTGTCGTCGCCCTCGGTTACCACGAAGCGACGAACGACAGAGTCGGTTACTCTTCCCCTCAGGGTCTGTCGACTCAGAGAGTACGTTGTAACGACCTATCTCTACCTCGAGTCCATTCATGTCAGGACGAGTGGTAATAACCGTGGGTACTTCAAATACATGTATAACACCTTATAGATGACTTCCTTTACATAGTTTAATTGGTATCTGTAGTAATATGTTGGTTAATTTGATACATTTCCTTCAGTAGATATTCCACAATATGTACATAAACTTCATGGGTGCCAATAATGGTGAGCAGGACTGTACTTACCTGAGCTCCATCTCTATCCAGCAATGTTGCATGAGAGACTCAGCTGTCTGGGACTCCCCTTCTCATTGGCTGAGACAGCAAGCAGCGAAGCACCATTGGCTCCCGCTGCTGTCAATCAGTCAGTGAACCAATGAGGGGGGAGAGGGGGTGAGACCGGGCCGCGGCTCCGTGTCTGAATGGACACACAGAGCTTCGGCTCGGGTGCCCCCATAGCAAGCTGCTTGCTGTGGGGGCACTCAACAAGACAGAGGGACCAGGAGCGCAGAAGAGGGACCAGAGAAGAGGAAGATCTGGGCTGCTCTGGGCAAAACCACCGCACAGAGGAGGTAAGTATAAGGTTTAGTCAAAAATTTGTATCACTGATGCTGTGGAGTTGATTTGCTAAAACTGGAGAGTGCAAAATTTGGTGCAGGTGTGTATGGTAGCCCATCAGCTTCTAACTTCTGGTTGTTCAATTAGACTTTGACAAATAAAAATAAAAAAATGGAAGCTGATTGGTTTCTATGCAGAGCTGCACCAGATTTTGCACTCTCCAGTTTTAGTAAATCAGCCCCAGTGTGTCTGCAACATACTGCATAGACACTTCTGTCGATTTTCAATTGACTCTTGTTAAAAGAAAGTTTCGGCTGAAAAGTGACTGTTTCCATTCATAGGCAAAAAATTCAGATTCAGAACAGTGATTGCATCCATTCACTGTTTGGGTGTTGTCCGAATCCAATAGCTGACAGGGGAGATTCCTCTGCCTGCGTTGTTTAGTGTAAATAAACAGTCGCGCTAAACAATGTGAAGAAACTAGTAAACATTATAATCAATGGTCCATCAAGTGCATCTGGCGATGCGTGACTGTGTTGTCAAAATAATAAAACATTGGGCTTTTAAGCGACTAATAAACCCAAGTGGTAGTGTGGAAAAAAGAAAGTGCATAAAAGTGATGAAAGATTCAAAAACAAAAAATAGCAGCAAAGTCCCAATCAGATGTAAATATGTTCTTCTTTATGTGGACATACAGACATCCGCCTTTAAACCTTCACCACCACCAAGGGGCATGCACACCATGTGGGGTTAAGAGATGGGTACTCTTACCAGAACAAGATAACTCACTATTCCTAGTGGGTCAATCAGGCAAGCAGACGTAACCCGCTGCAGGGTATAATGAAGGCTCGCTCACTCTCCTAGAGCAGTATCTTAGTGCAGAATCCGAATAGATAAAACGTTGGTACTCGTCCTCCCCGGCGGCACATACCATAGAAAGAAAGTGCCAAATAGTGTAATTCCATAAAACTCAGATTTATTAAAGAATAAAAGTCAATACTCACAACGGTACAAGATAAAATCACATAGATCGAATCTAAGCCGGCATGTCAGCGTGTAGCGCTGTAATTCGCCTGTCCTTCCGGGTGTAGGTGAGGTGACGTCGGCGCGTAGCTCCGCCCTACATGTTTCGTCATACGTGTCCACATAAGGAAGAACATATTTACATCTGATTGGGACTTTGCTGCTATTTTTTGTTTTTGAATCTTTCATCACTTTTATGCACTTTCTTTTTTCCATACTACCACTTGGGTTTATTAGTGGCTTAAGAGCCCAATGTTTTATTATTTTGACAACACAGTCACGCATTGCAAGATGCACTTGATGGACCATTGATTATAATGTTTACTAGTTTCTTCACATTGTTTTGCGCGACTGTTTATTTACACTTTGTGTTGATGTCCAGGGAATATCACAGGGATCACAGTTGCTGCTCTTGTATTCACCCTTGATTTTTTGCTTTTTTTCACATTTTAGCGCGATACTATTTTTAAATTCTTTATTACGTTGTTTAGTGTAAATAGATAAATCCATTGGATTTCATTTGTTCTGCCTGTGCATCGCTAGCCTAAAGTGGTTGTAAACACTAAGATATACCCAGTGAAGTGACTGGCCTCAGGTGATGCACAGAGAATGAAACAAATCGTCCTACATACGTTGTATCTGTTTATCTACAGCCTTCTTTCTCCTACCTTCATTCAAAGTGCAGAATTTACACAGGATCTCTCAGCTATGAGAAGCAGGGGGTGGAGAGCCAACGTTAAATCAGTAAGGAGAGCTCTGCAAGCTGATTGGAAGGAAAGGACACATCCCCCTTCACACAGGAGCAGAGCTAAGACTGTCTATCAGCTGGAGGTCCCTCCCCTTTCACCATTTTTCTCTTGGTGTCAGGAAAACGTGTCCGAAGTGATTCATGCTGATAGCAGAGGAATGAGGCAGGGGACAGAAATGACACTTGGTGCTCTAAGTATTCATACCCCTTGAAATTTTCCACATTTTGTCATGTTGCCACCAGAAACGTAAACGTATTTTATTGGGATTTTATGTGATAGACCAACACAAAGTGGCACATAATTGTGGAGGGGAAGGAAAATGATAAACAGTTTTCAAGATTTTTTACAAATGTGTGAAATTCAGCCCCCTTTACTCTGATACCCCTAACTAAAATCTGGTGGAACCAATTGGCTTCAGAAGTCACCTAATTAGTAAATAGAGTCCATCGGTGTTTAATTTAATCTCAGTATAAATACAGCTTTTCTGTGAAGCCCTCGGAGATTTGTTAGAGAACCTAAGTGAACAAACAGCATCATGAAGGCCAAGGAACACACCAGACTGGTCAGGATAAAGTTTAAAGCAGGGTTAAGTTATAAAAAAATAGCCCAAGCTTTGAACATCTCACAGAGCACTGTTCAATCCATCTTCCAAAAATGGAAAGAGTATGGCACAACTGCAAACTGCAAGCCTTCAACCTAAAACTGACAGACCGGGCAAGGAGCGCATTAATCAGAAAAGCAGCTAAAATGCCCATGGTAACTCTGGAGGAGCTGCAGAGATCCACAGCTCAGGTGGGAGAATCTGTCCACAGGACAACTATTAGTCGTGTACTCCACAAATCTGGCCTTTATGGAAGTGTGGCAAGAAGAAAGCCATAAGTAAGAAGTCCCGTTTGCAGTTTGCGAGAAGCCATGTGGGGAATAGAATAGAATAAAGATATACCTGTGCTCAGATCCCAATAGCTTGTACATGTAATGAACTACCAGGTGCTAAAGGGGTGTGACCACATGTTAACACTACAAATACCAAATGGACCCTCTGCACACTGCTACACCCTTCCCAGCAAACTATGCAATGTAACACAGGGATATTTAGTTCACATATGTGGGGGACACAGCAAACATGTGGTAGAAGGTGCTCTAGTCAGATGAGACCAAAATTTAACTTTTTGGCCTAAAAGCAAAATGCTATGTGTGGTAGAAAACTAAAACTGCACATCACCCTGAACACACCATCCCGACCATGAAACATGGGGCTAAAGGCTATAGGGCACATGCAGTAGTCTTTTTAGGTTTCACTAAACCATTATTGACCATGATCTGACTAGGCTTGATTGTGATTTTAAAATTTTAGGTTTTGATTTGTGTGACGTTTACCTTTCCAGAAATGGTATTTGCTTTTAGACTAAATTTGTTGACTTTTTTGTCTTTCAGACCAAATGGGTGAGGGATTAGCGGGAAGCAAAAGACAGTATGAAGGCAGGATCCAGATGCTTGAGAAGGAGCTTAGCTGGTACATGTGGGCTCATCAGGAGCTTAGTCAGAGACTCAGCAAAATGGCTGTCCCTCCTCTGAATGCTGCAGGAAATCAAGCAAAAGGTATGAGTTTTCAAAGCCCTTGTAAGCAGTAATTACTGTCTGCAGTTTGTTAATTCCAGTTATTTCCTCTTTTAAAGCTCCCCAAGGAGATGGCAGAGTCCTTCATAATACTGACAGACATGTCTCCTTAGCTGGATGTGCCGAAGAAAATAATAACTTGAACAGTCAACCACTTGCTGCGGAGCGCAACCTGAGACCTAGAGAGGAGTTGATGCATGTGCCATTACCACCCTCATGGAGACGCTCCTCCCTACCTTCTGAAGAGCAGGCGGGACTGGAGGAGCTTAGACATCGGGACATTGAACCACTGAACAACAGATTGATGCAACCAAATGATGGTGTTGGTCAAAGACCTGTTATGTACTTGCCCAAATCCCGGCGAGATGTTCGTAGATGTAATATAAGTGTCATGCCATTGATGTCTAACATGGAGATGATTGATGTAAGAAGAAACCCACTGTAAGAACAATTCTCACCCTATTTTAGTCTTCAGCTAGGATGTTTCTGCTAAACACCGATCAGCCATAACATTATGTTCACCCACGATAACCTGTCGGGGCAACCCCACTAGACTTCTCAAGGTATGTGGTGGTATCTGGCACCAAACAGTAGCAGATCCTTGAAGTTCTGCAAGTTGCAAGGTGGGACCTCCATGGATTGACCCTGTTTTTTCAGCACACCCCACAGATGTTCGCTTGGATTGAGATCTGGAGAATTTGGAGGTCAAGTCTACATTTCAAACTTGTGGGGGTGTTCCTCAAACCATTCTTGAATTCGTCAGACCAGTCCACCTTCTTCCATTGTTCTGTGGTCCAGTTCTGATGCTCATGTGCCCAATGTAGGCACTTTTGGCTGTGGACACGGATCAACATGGGCACCCTTACCAGTCTGCGGCTCTGCAGCCCTATATCCAGCACACTGTGATGCACTGTGTGTTCGACACCTTTCTATCAGAACCAGCATTCATTTTTTCATCAATTTGAGCTCCAGTAGTTCTTCTGTTGGATCGGATTACACAGGCCAGCCTTTGCTCCCCAAGTGCATCTGCTTTTAACACATCAACTTCAGGGACTACATGTTCACTTGATGCCTAATATATCCAACCCACTTTCAGGTGCCTTTACAACGAGATAACCAGTGTTATTCACTTTACCTGTCAAAGGTCATAATATTATGGCTGGTTGGTGTATTAGTACAATTGTAACCGGTCTAAATATACATTGGGGTTGAGTTACTAAAACTGGAGCGTGCAAAATTTGGTGCAGCTCTGCATGGAAACCAATCACCAGGTTTTTTAGCCAAAGCTTAATTGAACAAGCTGAATTTAGAAGCTGATTGGCTGCCATGCACAAGCTGCACCAGATTTAACACTCTCCAGTTTAAGTAAATCAACCCCATTGTGACTAATTTAAATCTGTGTTCCAGCCCTGGTTCACACTGATTCAGTGCAGGAAACGCAGTGAATCCTGTGCACTTCCCATATCGCAATCGCACTGTGTTCTGCGATCTGCCGCGGGTGTCAATTAAAAATATTAACGACATCCCAAAAGCAGTTTGCAAGCGCAGTGGGTTTGCCTGAACCGGATGCATAAACACCCATGTGATCCGATTCCAGTGCAGCTATAAAAGAGGTGCCTGCACCTTTTTGATGCGGATGTGGTGTGATTTGAGGGGGACAGGGCTGAGCGGTGAAGTGTGTGTCAGTAAGCACACACAGTTCAGCTAGGGAGCAAGCCTGCTAGATGCTTGCTAGGGGAGGTACTTGAAGAAGGGGGGGGCCGCGCAGAGGAGGAGCGGGGCTGCTCTGTGCAAAACCATTGCACAACGCAGGTAAGTGTAATCTGTTTGTATAAAAAAATAAAATAATGAACCTATAATGTCACTCTTCCCACTGATGTGGCGCATATATGCAGCCTTTCGTTGGGTGGGCTTTAATGGCGGGAGGCTGCATATATGCGGCCCTAGATAAACATTTTTCTGTGCTGAGAGCGCATGCCCTGCACGCTCCCCAGCACAGTCCCCGGTGGGGAACAGAAAGCTTGCGATGCATACTTGTGATTGGGAGCTTTTCAATCGTGGAACAGCCAATCACAGCAGTCACATTACCCAAATGACCGCCTCCCAGCATTTAGAAGCTCTTAAAGGGCCGGGAGGCAGCAGCGAGAAGGGGTTTAAGTCCACTACATGTCTGTTACAAAGTTTGTGGCTAGAAAAGTGTGAGGGTGATGTGTTTCTTTTTCTATGAGCTAACTAAATAAATTAGTTTTTAGAGGCTATTTTAGTACTCCATCGGCACCCAGTCTGAACTCAATCAATCTGTTAGCAAACCACTTAGTCCAATTTGCACTGCCTCAGAAACCTAGCCAATAGGATTGCATATTCTTGAAGCAACTTAAAGCCTTAGAATAACTAGTAGTAATAGAACTAAATTTGCAGCATGTTGGGTGGGCTGTCATAATGGCAAGTGTGAGTAGACTATTTGCACATTATGGCAGACATACCTGCCAAAGGAACCCCTCCAACACTGCTGCAGCTGCAATGTCTTTTTATTGCTTTAGCACTGGGTTCATTGTCTTCGGCCATCCTGATTCAATGGTACGGATAACGTAATTCCTGCACTTACAGCGCTGTGAAAAAGTATTTACCCCCTTCCTGTTTTTTGATGTTTTTTATATATCTATCACACTTAAATGATTCAGATCATCAATCAAACTTTAATATCGCACAAAGATAACCTGAGTAAATTCAAAATGCTGTTTGTGATTGATGATTTCATTTATTTAGGGGCAAAAAGCTGCCTGGCCCTATGTGAAAAAGTAATTGCCCCCTAAATCTAATAACTGGCTGTGCCACCCTTGGCAGCAACAACTGAAAACAAGCATTTGCAATAACTGGCAACAATTCTTTCACATTGCTGTGGAGGAATTTTGGCCCACTCTTCTTTTGCAGAATTGTTTTAATTCAGCCACATTGGAGGGTTTTCCAGCATGAACGGCCTGTTTAAGGTCATGCCACAGCATCGCAATCCGATTTAAGTCCGGACTTTGACTGGACCACTCTAAAACCCTAATTTAGTTTTTTTTGAGCCATTCAGATGCCTGGATCATTGTCGTGCTGCATAACCCAATTGCGCTTGAGGTCACAAACTGATGGCCGGACATTCTCCGTCATGATTTTCTGGTAGAGCCCAGAATTCGGGGTTCCATCAATGATGGCAAGTCGTCCAGGTCCTGAGTCTGCAAAGCAGCCCCAGACCATCACACTACCACCACCATGTTTGACTGCTGCTATGACGGTCTTTTTATGAAATGCTGTGTTAGTTTTACACCAGATGTAACGAGACGCACACCTTCCAAAAAGTTCAACTTTTCTCTCATCAGTCCACAGAATATTTGCCCAAAAATCTCGGGAACAATCAAGATTTTTTTTTGACAAATGTGAAACAAGCCTTTGTGTTCTTTTTTTGGCCAGCAGTGGCTTTGGCCTTGGAACTCTCCTATGGATGCCACTTTTGCCCAGTCTTTCATATTGTTGAATCATGAACACTTACCTTAACTGAGGCCTGCAGTTCTGTAGATGTTGTTCTGGGTTCTTTTATGACTTCCTGGATGAGTCATCGTTGTGCTCTTGGAGTAATTTTGGTCGGCCGGCCACTCCTGGGAAGGTTCACCACTGTTCCAACTTAGTGTTCTCCATTTGTGGATAATGTCTCCCACCATGGTTCACTGAAGTCCCAAAGCCTTAGAGAAGGCTTTGTAACCCTTTCCAGACTGATAAATGGCAATTACTTTGTTTCTCATCTGTTCTGGAATTGATTTTTGATATCTTTTAGCGTGCTTCACTTTTTCAGACTGCTTCCATCTAAGTGATTTCTTGATTCAACAGGTCTGGCGGTAATCAGGCAAGTGAGTGTGGCAAGTGAAATGTAACTCCGCTTTCCAAAAAAAATGGTTAATCACAGTTCATTCAAGATTTAACAAGGGGGGGCAATTACTTTTTCACAGCACTTTATATACAGAGTTATTTCATCCTGACACCAAGGCATGCCAGGAACGAGCTGCACATACACGGCTCGTGCACAGAACACAAAATGGCAAAAGCCTACCTGTCAGAAATGTTTCATAAAGAGGCTTTTGTTCCACTCCTAGTTGTTGCAACTGATCAGTTGTATATACAGGGGTAATGTAAGGCTTATAATATGTACATAAATAATTTTTTTAGAAATTATATGTAATGCCTGAACACTTACTGTTTCTGCAGTTATAGTAGAACATTTATAGCAAAAAAAAACTGCTTTGCTGCTCCCACATCAATTGTGCTCCACTAAAAAACGTGTGCCTTTTGCTAGCTGCAGAGTTTCTGTGTACTGATTTTTCCATGCACGCAATATTATGCTATTCTGGAGTTCGAGCACCTGGCCATAACCATTCTTATTTTCCAATGATTTCCTAACAGCACGGTGGCTTTTTGAGTTGCAGGTGGTCCACAATTGTCTGTTGTTTTCTTGGGCCTGTTAGAGGGTGTTTACTGTGTTCCCTACCAACAAAGGTTTAAAAGAGAAGTACAGTCAAAGCTCATTTGGCTGTACTTCTCCAATGGATCACAGGAGTGCAGTTCCTTCTGCACTCCTGTGACCCGTTTTCAGCTGACAGCAGGCTGAAGCCCGCTGACATCACAGAGCTGGTCCAGGCTTGGGCAAAATCGTGCCCATATGGTTGGGATCCGCCCGCATGCTTGGACCTGCCCCCTTCTCAGCCTCTCAGCAAGCCACTGAGCGCCTAAGCCGGCCGCTCCCACCCCCTCCACAGCCCAGCACTCCAATGAGCGAGGAGGGGCAAAGTAGAGAGCAGTGACTGACAGTCACCAGCTCGCTGCTCAGGGAGCACTGAGAACTGAGTGATCGGCGTTGTTTGAGCATTCAGTTCTCCGCCTTAGAGCCGGCGGGGGGACAGGGGCAGCACAGACCGATGCTTCGTCCACCTAGGTAAGTATGATTCTGAAAAAAAAAAAAAAAATTCCCATGTTGAACAATGAACTCATAGGAAAGGTCCTATGTGTAGATAGCGCTTGCAATACATCAAATGTGTATAACTAAACTTCTTATCTGTGTAATGGTGATTAAATTGCAATTAATAAATATTGTGGGAATAAACAATTATGTGCAAAATCGGCAATCTGTGCAATACATCAACTAATAAATTGCAACTAATAAATTGTGTGCAAATATCTGCAATCTTCAACTAGTGTAACCAATGACTTATAATCTGTACCGTGTCCAATATAACTGCACAATAACATGCAAATTGAAATTAAAGTGCAAACAAGTGGTTCAGTCCTTTGGGGTATGGATCCACCCTGCATTCTTCATTAATACCCAGCCAACATTAAATTGTGCAAAAGGTGCCTTGTGCTAAATTTTCTCCCAGTGCTGTGACTATTCCAGTGCCACCACATCCACTGAGTGTGTGAGATAAATGCCTACTCACCAGAGGTCGTTGAATCTCTTGTCATACGACCAAGAGAAGTCAAAAGCGCTTTAGATGGTCTGCTGTGGACCGTTAATCCTGTGATGCTTCAATCAACTGCGTCCTTCCGCAGTGTGTGCTCCCAGCATGTGTATCAATATGGGCAGGGAAATGTAAAACAGCCTCTCATAGTGCAAAAACATGTCTTAGCTTTATTGTATGTACCAGCAACGGTTACATCAATCAGTATTTTAAAAAAATGCATAAAGATCGTGCATAAAAATGTAAATCCCCAGCTCGGTGAACACCGCGGGTCTCCCTGCTATGGCGTGTGTTCCACTTCAGCGTGTAGGCAGCGAACTGTGCGTCCCAACTTGATGCATTTTGTCAGTAAACGTAACGTCTTCAGAAGCGGGCTCGCACAGATCATAAGTCATTGGTTATAACAGGTTGAAGATTGCAGAGTTTGCACATGATTGTTTATTCGCACAATATTTATTATTTGCAATTTAATCACCATTACATGGAGTAATTACACAGATTATAAGAAGTTCATTTATGTGAACTTCATTTATGTTCATGTGAATGTACAATGTAGATTTAAAGCGCTGCGTAAATTGACGGCGCTATATAAGTACCTGAAATAAATAAAATAAATACAAGTTTGATGCATTGCAAGCACTATCTACACATAGGCACATAGGACCTTTCTTATGAGTTCATTGTTCAACATCATTTCACCTTTATAGGCTGCGATAGCAGCTGCTGTCACTTAGCACCATTCGGTGTGAGAGTACATTTCAATCTCTCCAAAAAATTCCAATACTTCTTCTTCTACTCTTTTAAGACTCCCTGCCTTTCTCAATGGACCCATAAAAAAGGATTTTACAATGAGCACAAAAATGCCAGTTTCTACCTGCATGAGCAAAGCAGGGGTTCACTTTAACACAGTTGATCTTAAAGAAACTCTTAAAAAAAATAAAAGTAAGCAGTTGCAAATGCTGCAGCTGCTGACCTTTTAATACAAGGACACTTACCTGTCCAGGGATCCAGTGATGTCCTCATCTGATTCTTCAAACCGCTTTGGGTGCCGGCATCTTGGGAAAGGAAAGCTGACAGTGAAGCCTTGTGGCTTCACAGCCAGTTTTCTATTGTGCATGCACGAGCCGTGCTGCGCTTTGTGAATGGTCTTGCAGTCTTCTGGGACCTGTGACGTGTCCCAGAAGGCTGCGAGAGGAAGGATGAGGGGGCTGAACTTCACCGCGGGTACCTGTCAAAACCAGGTACCCCCCCCCAAAATAAGTGCCAATTGTGGCAGCAGAGGGAAGAGGATGCAAACAAGTGGAACTTTCCCTTATGGGTGAAGTTCTGCTTTGATTGACTTTTCTATAACTGGGGATTTGGTTGTATAATCTGATTCCTGAAATTTCCTGCTACTATAAGATGGATTTTATATCTATCCCGCAGACTAGTGAGTGAGCACATCTTAGTAGTTTACCATCGGATTGCTATAAAAATATATTCAAGGAAAGTGACACAATAGAGTGGTAACCATCTTCTGTACATGGGCCCAACACAAGCTGGTAGTACATGACTGACTGCATTCCTTTATTTTGAATATACATTGTAGAATACAGTATGCTGCAGCACTGTTTAAAGAGTAACCCTACTTTTGTTGAGAAAAAAACATGTGGAAAGTGAATCTAATGGGAGTGGTTTCATAATTAATCAGCTGCTGCACTTGCAGGGCTCTAATGAGGAAAGTGGCAGGGTCTGCATCCCTTTAGATGTGATTTCCTATTGGTAGTATCTCACCGAAAATGACATTTGTGTTGCAGGGGATGATTGAAATCTGATTTGTATCTTAGCGCAGATTTCCGGGAAAATCAGTGAGCCAATCACACAAGTAGGAAATTGTTTCTTGGGGGCGTTCTGTATACAGAACACCTCCAGGTAGCCATATTGCATTGCATTTTACAGAAAATGACAGAGGTGCAGATAGGAAAGGTAGTTTTTAATAACATTCAAATACAAAATGATTTGTGTTGCAATTCTATGCGCTTTATGTTTATTTATTTTTTTGTTTTACATTTTTTTTTTCCCAGGAAAGTGAAGTTACCCTTTAAATTCTTCTATGACGAGATATTTTATTACAGCCACCCTTGTAACCATTTTTTTTAAACCACTCTCATTACTGATAAAACTTCCTACACCACATACACTAGTGTTTCCATAGAAGACATGCTACCTGCAGTTGGGGAAACATAGTGCATGTATTATCAGCTTTAGATCTTTATTTACTGTTGGATAGTCTTCACCTCTAGTGCCTGAAGTTCTCATACCTCTTGCCCTGTGATTGCTGACCTAGAGTACCTTGGTATAATGTAGAGGCCAGCATCTTCGACAGTTTATTATTGTAAGATATTGCAGTTAAAGCGGAGTTCTAGCCTCTAAAAAAAAATAAAAGTCAGCAGCTACAAATCCTGTAGCTGCTGACTTTTAATATAAGGACACTTTCCTGTCCAGGGATCCCATGATGTCGGCACCCCAAGCCGATCTGTCAATCAGGTGCAGGCACCGGCATTGCAAGTGAGGGAAACCGGCAGTGAAGCCTTCAGACTCTGCAACCCGATGCAAATGTGGAAATGACGTAGGTAGGATGGAAGTCCAGCTGAAGAAGAACAAAAAAGATACAAAGCGACAAAAAAGAAAAACTATATCCAAAAATCTGGGGTGGGGGGTGCTCTATTGTTGCATTGTATTGTTGCCTGGAACTTTGCTTCAAAGTGGGGTTCTAAGATACCTCTAACCCAGTGGTTCTCAACTCCAGGCCTCAGGACCCACTAACAGGCCAGGTTTGCATGATAACTGGTAATACTTAAAAGCTGGCCTGTTAGTGGGTCCTGAGGACAGGAGTTGAGAACCACTGATTTAACCACTCTTAAAACTTTCTCCTCTCCCTTCTAACACCTATTCTTACTAACACGTGTAAAGCCGGCCATAGGCGGTTCGAAGCTTGGCTGGTTCATGGCTGGGATTCGAATCATGTATGGGCAGGCTCAATGTACAAACAGCCTGTCGGCTTTTACAGGCAATTATATACTAGCCGCTAGAGATAATCACTGTGTTCTCCCTGCGGAGACATCTTCCCTCCCCCTCCCACCCCTCCTCCCCTCACCGGGAGAAGACAATGGCTCGGCGGGAGGAATTCCCCTGTCAACACCCATGGTTGCAGGAAAGAACCACAGGGTGTTCAAAAAGTTTCCGCACTTTTATATATTTTCATTGGAAACAGTGAGTGCCGGAGGAGTAGTAATTGGCCGTGTCTGAGAATTGGTGCGACACTGGGAAAAATGCATCACAAAGTAAGGGGACTATGTAGAAAAGTCATGTCATTTATTTTTGAAATTCTTAATAAAAAGAGTTAAAAAAAAAAAGCGTGGAAACTTTTTGAAGAACCCTCATATATACTTATACTATTTTCAAGCTGTTACAATCTGGTCACATGATTCCACTCCCCTGCGTCAGCTTGCGCTGATGCAGGGGAGAGGAAAGGAGAGCCCACATGAGATTGGCTATTGAAGCCTATGGATGACATCTCCAAGCTTTACTAGCCATTGTCGGAATGCTCTCTCCTCTCCCCTGCACCCACCACTGGCAGACACAGAAAAGATCATGTGACCGGAGCGGTCTGAAAACAGGTAAGTATATACATCTTAATTACACGGGTTAGTAAGCATAGGTGTTAGGAGGTGGGAGTGGACAGTTTTAAGAGTAGTTAGGGGTTATTCCAAAATTCCACCTGTACTGAGACAAATATTCATGCTGCTGTTACTGTTCTTTTGTTGTGACAGTGATTGTTGCCTGGCTATCATGCCAACCCTCTGGCTTCAATACTATTCGTTTTTAAAGGGGGTTGTAAAGCTTAATTTTTTTTAAATAAAAATAACAGGTTTATACTTGCCTGCTCTGTACAAGGGTTTTGCACAGAGCAGCCCTGATCTTCCTCTTCTGGGGTCCCCCCTGCCAGCTCCTCTTCATCGGGTGCCCCCACGCAGAGACTCTTTCCCTGGGCGCACCCGTGCGGGCGCGCTCCTGAGTCCTGCTTCTGCGTCCATTGACAGACAGCAGGACTTGCCCCGGCTTCCATGTCACTGGATTTGATTCAGCAATGTTCTTTTAAAAAAAAATAAAAATCAGATCACTTTTATTGCTGTCACAAGGAATGTAAACATCCCTAGTGATAGTAATATATGGTGACAGGTACCCTTTATGGAGGGATGGGGGCTCAAATCGGTGATTCTGAATACTGTTATTTTTTAAAAATCTGCACCATTGGCCGCAGAGAAAACCGGAAGTGACGACGTGACGTCACTTCCGGAGATATACGAAGGAGACCCGATCTGAGCTGATTCTGGCTTCTATCTGGTCTCCTTGCAGCCGTCGGACGCGCCAGATGGATGTTCCGGTCTCCCTGTGGGACCGGAGGCCGGGGAAGAGCGGTGGGAGGTGAGGGATGTCCCCTCTCGCTGCCTGGGATAACAGCCGTTATCACCAGACAGCCGACCGCCTGCTCTAAAAAAAGGTACCAGGGTATAACCTGTAGCTGCAGACTATACCCTGATACATGCACTTCTCCCGACCACCATTTATAAACGGCGATTCACATGAAGTGGTTAAGGACCGGAAGGATTTACCCCCTTCCTGACCAGACCATTTTTTGCGATACGGCACTGCGTTGCTTTAACAATTGCGCAGTCATGTGACGTTGTCCCCAAACAAAATTTATGTCCTTTATTTCCCACAAATAGAGCTTTCTTTTGGTGGTATTTGATACCCTCTGCGGTTTTTATTTTTTGTGCTATAAACAGAAAAAGAGCGACAATTTTGAAAGAAAAACCTATTTTTTACTTTTTGCTATAATAAATATCCAAAAAAATTTTAAAAAAAAGTCTATCAGTTTAGGCCAATATGTATTCTGCTGCATATTTTTGGTAAAAAAAAACAAAACAAAAAAAACGCAGTAAGCACATATTGATTGGTTTGCACAAAAGTTAGTGTCTACAAAATAGGGTATAGATTTATGGACATTTTATTATTTTTTTTTTTTACATTTAACGGCGGCGATAAGCCATTTTTAGCAGGACTGTGACACTGCGGCGGACAGATCTGACATTTGACACTTTTTTGGGAACCAATGACATTATTACAGTAATCGGTGCTAAAAATATGCCGCTGATTGGCTCTCCCGCTGGCCAGTAGGAGCATGTACGCTCCCACAAAAGCGAGATCCTGCGCCGACATACAATGACGCGATTCGTGGGATCCTGCCACCTTGGCGAAGTACAATGACGCCGGCTGGTTGGCAAGTGGTTAAGGTGAAAAACTTTGAGACTTTACAACCCCTTTATCTGACCAGATACATACATGCAAATATGAACTACTGACTTTGTGTGCTGCTTGCTGGTTCCAGGTCAATGTGTCAGCCTTGAAGTCAGAGACAGTCAGGCAGCTAGCATTTTCAGAAGCTGTACAGCTATGGCATCCTCAATTCTCTCAGTACAGGATTTTATTTAAGTAAACCTTTCACAAGTGCCAAGTGGGGACGGCCATTGTTGACCACGTTCATAAAATTTTAGATGCCTTTTACTGTAACCTGACTTCAATACTTCGAGTCACTGACCCAGAAAAGTCCTTCTCTGTATGCTATGTCCAGATCAGCGGGTCAGGATGATGGCCAAGCGACTTGCATTTTCATAAGGAGATGTTTGCAATGGCACTCTCCATTAGAGATTTGCGATTCATTTTGTTCCAAATTAGTTTTTTGACAAAATTTGTTAATTGGGAAATATTCGAATTAACGAAACCCCATTTAACTAATTTTTCCAAAATTCGAAGATTCAGAAAATAACACAAATTCATAGAACGAAAATAAGAAATCCCAAAAATCTGAAATAATAACTAATAACTATTACCAACTATTAAATGAATGAAATGTAACAAATTAATAATAACTAAAAAAAAGACTTTTATTACTATTCTTTATTAATTTGTTACGTTCCATTCTTTTAGATACGGCATTTGTTATTTTGGATAATTTGTAACGTGGATAAATTCGTATTTGTTATGCTCACTAACAGCCAAATTTGAAAGGAAATTCCAATATTTATAATTTAATAGTTATTAGTTATTTATTCGTTCGGATTTCAGAATTTTTGAATTCACGTATAAAACGAATTTCGTTGACGAACGAATGACCCGAAAAACGAAAAGAAAAAAAAATGAATGAAACGAAAACAAAAATGAACACATTTTTTGGCAGTGCACATGTCTGCTCTCCATGATCTAAGAAGCTGAACTCTCCACCCGCAAACCAATGTTCTTCTAGTATACAGATTAACTTAAAAGATGTGCGTCGCTAACCATAGATGAGAGAACATTATTACATTGTATCGTTCTCTCTGGATTCATCTATGCAGTCATTTTAGTTTACATGTACATATGTATTTTTTATGTTTTGTAAATGACTTTTTTTTACATTTTTGGTATTTTTGTAATATTGAATGGCATTAAACTTCTATTTAAGTACTCTACAATGTGTGTGTGTGTTGTTTTGTAAACTATTTTGTTTCACCTTAGTTACGTACTGCAAGCCGCCATATGGCAGAAGACATGGCTAGGTTTACACACACGGCAGCGCTTTCTGCGCGTCTGGAAAATGATCTGCGGTGGATAAATTTAAAGTGGTTGTCAAGTCATGGTCCTACAATAAGTCTTACCTGTAGGTCCCGGGAATATCTCCTAAACTTTACGGTTTAGGAGATATTCCCTGTAACAGCATGTGCCAACGTCATCGGCACATGCGCAGTGAAGAAACAGCCCGATTGGGCCGTTTCTTCACTAAGTGTGCCGTGAATGACGGCTCCCGTGCGCATGCGCAGGAGTGACATCAGCGCGGCTCCTGCCAGTCACATCGCTGGAGTCCGCGATGTGATTGGTCGGAGCCCGGGATCCTGGAAGACAAACGGACACATCAGGCCGGTCACAGCAGTGCTCGGGGACCGCAGCAACGGCATAACTCCAGTCCTTGGGACCCACTAACAGGCCAGGTTTGCAGGATAACTGAAATGCATCACAGGTGATATAATTTGCTGTTCAGTGATTGCAGTATTCTAGTCTGCATCTCCCCAAGGTAATACTGAAAATCTGGCCTGTTAGTGGGTCCCAAGGACAGGAGTTGAGAACCACTGATCTAAGGTAAGCATTTCAAAATGAGCTAGTATCCGATGCATACTAGCTCATTATGCCTTTCTTTGGCAGGTGTTTCTTTTTTTTTTAACAAGCCTTGACAACCACTTTAAGGGTCGGTTCACACTGAGGCGATCCTAGGGGATTTGCGATCCGACTTGTGTCGCCTCAAATCGCCTGACATCAGAAATCCCATTGGAATGAATCGAGCCGTCTTAATATGCGCTACTCAAGTCCAAAGCGATTCCAAAAAAGGTTCCTGTACTATTTTCAAGCGGCTTCTAGGCACATTGAGCCCATAGAAGTCAATGGAAGTTCGCTTCCAAGTCGGATCCCAGTCTATGAAGAAGCGACTTTCCAGGAAGAGAAACATAATTTTGCCAGAAGAAACAACTCTCATGTCCCAGGTACTCGTGTTGAAATTGCCTAAAATCGCTTCGCAATCGCGCCGCTTCGCAATCACGCTGCTTCACCTTTTCAAATCGCCTACCAAAGTAGCCCCGAAGTCGGATCGCCTCAGTGTGAACCGGCCCTAAGGTATTTAACAAGAGTCCTGTCCATATCTCCTGTTTTAACCCTGTAAATGACACATTAATATGCTGCAAACATGTGCATTGCATGTGGTTGCAGTTTGGTTACAGCATTCACTAGAGCTGTACTGCCCAGTAAACGTGGCAGGGAATAATTTTTAACACAGCCACAAAGCATTGTGGGGGGGGGGGGGTGCCACGCGTTTTAGCTGCCTTCCCGACTTACAGTGGTTGTAAACCCTTACAGTATACACAGTGAAATGGCTGGCCCCGTGTGATACCCAGAGATGATACAAATCCTCCTATAAACATTGTACCTGGCTATTCGAAGTCCAGAATTTATAAAGCCTGTCTGAGATTTCAGAAAGCAGGGGGCGGGAAAGCTAAATTTACACACTGCAGAGCTCGGTGACTACTGATTAAAGGGAATCACCCCTGTAGAAAAAAACGTCTGCAGCTAAAAACAGCTGCTGTAAAACAATCAAAAAACACCCTGTGTGCATGAGGACTTAGGCTTCTTGCACACGATACTCCTGTTTGAGCATCTACTATTTCAGCCATTTATTCTTTTGTATGTATTTGTGCGTATTTTCTCGCACTTGCGTTTGCGCATGTGCATGTATTTGCACGCAAATTTAATCTCACGTTCACAATATGTTTTGGACATTTGTGCGCAAACACGTGCATATGCACTCATGAGGTGTAAATTACTGACCAAAAATGCAGATTTTTCTTTTTTTTGTTTTTTACTGAAGAATACACAGTGATTGTTTACGCGCCTGTGGGCATAGGCACATTACAATTAATGGGCTGTATTTTAGCTCTGTAAAAAAAATAAGCTGTACTGAGCATTTTTAAGCTGCAGTGTGCAAGAGGCCTCAGTCCTGTTTTCAGCTGCAGACGTTTTTTCCTACAGTCAATAAACTCTCCATCATGCTATCCTATGTGTCCATGTTATCCTATGTGTTCATGTTATCCTATGTGTCCATGTTATCCTATGTGTCCATGTTATCCTATGTGTTCATGTTATCCTATGTGTCCATGTTATCCTATGTCTCCATGTTATCCTATGTGTCCATGTTGTCCTATGTGTCCATGTTGTCCTATGTGTCCATGTTGTCCTATGTGTCCATGTTATCCTATGTCTCCATGTTATCCTATGTCTCCATGTTATCCTATGTCTCCATGTTGTCCTATGTCTCCATGTTGTCCTATGTCTCCATGTTGTCCTATGTCTCCATGTTGTCCTATGTCTCCATGTTATCCTATGTCTCCATGTTATCCTATGTGTTCATGTTATCCTATGTGTTCATGTTATCCTAGGTGTCCATGTTATCCTAGGTGTCCATGTTGTCCTAGGTGTCCATGTTGTCCTAGGTGTCCATGTTGTCCTAGGTGTCCATGCACACATAGGCTGTTATCAGCTGTTTTTAGCTGGGGAGTTTTTGAGCTGTAAAAAAAAAACCCCAAGACCAGAGGGTTCTGAGAGACGTTTTTCAGCTGTAAAAATGTTCAAAAACGCCGCTCACCATAATTTTTGGATGTTTTAGATCCATTGAGGAAAAAAAAAAAAATACCGTACTCAAAAATGCTACTGCTCAGAAACATTCAAAAATGCAGCTCACCAATGTTCGTTTTTGGTCCATTAGAAAAAAATGCTAGTGCTCAAAAATGCTATTACACAATGCTGAAAAACTCACTACAAAGCTACTGACGTTTTTAGAGCGTGATTTTTTTTTTTTTTTTTTTTTAAACGTTCTGTGTGCATGGAGCCTTAGGGGGCAATTTATTAAAAGTGGAGCACTTCGAATCTGGTGCAGCTGTGCATGGTAACCAGCTTCTTACTTCAGCTTTGACAATAAAGCTGGGTTCACATACACTATATTACCAAAAGTATTGGGACGCCTGCCTTTACACGCACATGACCTTTAATGGCATCCCAGTCTTAAAGGCCATACGACCGCTTGCTGTACGATCATCCGACCATTAGTACGTGCGATTAGAACAGCTGACGTGTGACGGTCGTATAACAGAAGTTGGATGAGCAAACTAGAAAACTTTGGTTGTACGACTGTTGTACCGTCTGTACAGAAAAGTTGGGCCAACAAGTTGTACTGTGTAAAACACGCATGCTCAGAAGTCAGGAACTCCCGGAAGTGTCCGTTTGTGTAAACCTATGTTCCTAATTCACAAATCACATTCACCTGAACTATCTCTTTATAACCTCATAACACATCACTACGTTCGGCTTGGTTGTACAATCGCTTAATGCATGTCAGTACGTGAGACACAACAGCCAACATACAATTTGGGTTGTATGACCGTTGCACCGTGTGTACGAGGCTTTAGTCTGTAGGGTCCAATATTGAGTTGGCCCACCCTTTGCAGCTATAACAGCTTCAACTCTTCTGGGAAGGCTGTCCACAAGGTTTAGGAGTGTATGGGAATGTTGACCATTCTTCCAGAAGCGCATTTGTGAAGTCAGGCACTGATGTTGGATGAGAAGGCCTGGCTCACAGTCTCCACTCCACAGTTTGGGCCAACCCAAACTGTTCCCACAAAATTGGGAGCATGAAATTGTACCCCCCCATCACTCCAGAGCCCCCTCTTTACGTCAGAGGCATCACAGCACTTTTTAGATATTTACTTTGTATAAATAAATCCCCTCTAATGATGTGAGTCCCCATAGTGGGGATGCGGCCGCGTTGCGTAGAAGGCTCATTCATCCCATTGTTGGTGTAAAAGCTGATCTTCTGGGACTGAGTTTTATAGTTCGGCTCTCATACAGCACAAAGTAGTGGGTCCCTCGCACTCCACCTCATTCATTTACAAACTGGAATACAATGCATTCTGTGATTGGGGGAGGGGTGGATAAATGTCAGGATCTTTTTTCATCCAATCACAGAAATCCTTGTATCCTCTGAAAAGAATAGAAAATGTTTTGTGAATTGAAGAGATGGAGTGGTAGTGACCCACTATCCATCACTGTATGTAAGGGCCAGCTCCTATTCCCCTGGAAGGCATCCCTTATGACAAAATGCGTAGGAAGGGGCTTAGTGGTGACTTTTTTTTATGTTTGTAAGCAGGGCTGGCTCTACCACTAGGCGGAGTAGGCGGCCACCTAGGGCGCACTGCCAACTAGGGGCGCCTGGCCACTGTTGATCTGTCACTGGCTGCTCTGCATTGATTCATGTAAAAACTGACACTGTCTGACTGAGATAATGAGATTGTATTATCACATGCCATTTGCAAATGTATATAGAAATAGTGACTGTTCTGCCAAATACACCTCCCCCCCCCCCCCCCC
>BLSH010375649.1:494005-509269 GCA_018402905.1 Glandirana rugosa
TCACGAGGTCCGAGAAAGGGGAATTAACGCACGAAACAATATTGCCTATGTTCGATTCTGTTCTTTGGCATAATTTTTATATTTTATATGGTAAGAGATAAAAATTTGTAACACTTTTTTTGTCGTAAGAAAGGTCGGTTCGTAATAACCTTACCCCTTCGATTGAACCTTTAACATTCGTGTACGTCAGTCCAGGTATTTATAACCCTGTAACTGTGTTAAGATTAGAAAAACCGAGATATGTGGTGGTGTTCCGTAAACTTTACTTTGCTTGTTCTACACGAAATTGACGTCTGAAAATCGAAAGTGGAAAGTTTGATTTATGATTGTTAATCTGTCCCATTACTTTTGGTCCCTTAAAAAGTGGGAGGCACAAACTCTTGTAATTCCTACACCGTTCATCTGATTTGGATGTAAATACCCTTAAATTAAAGCTAAAAGTCTGCAGTTAAAGCACATCTTGTTCGTTTCATTTCAAATGCCTTGTGGTGGTGTATAGAGCCAAAAAGATTAGAATTGTGTCAATGTCCCAATATTTATGGACCTGACTGCATGTGCTTACAATTTCCAAGTTAGCTTCCCCATTCCAATAATGCTTGGCTGGAAAGAATGCTGTTTTTTTCACAATGTTTAAAAATAGAGAATGGTATATTTTATATTTTTAATACGGTTTCTTGTCTTAGCTTGTATCCGTTATAACAAAGCACGCAATTAAGGGGAAAGAGCCTGGAGCACTACTGCGCAGTATTTTCAAAGGTAAGTACATATGTATAAAAATACCTCTATAGTGTGTACTTGTCCCTATCCAGAGCACTAAGTGTAATTTCCACCTGCTGCTTTGTTTCTTTGCTATAAGTCACTTCTGGCAAGTTTTGCTGACACCAAGAGAAAAAAGGTGACGGGAGGGAGCTCCAGCACACAGCCTGTGATTGACAGCCTCAACTCTGTTCTGTCTGAAGGGGGGTGTGTCCCTTCCCTCCAATCAGAATGTAAATATTCGCTATCACACCAAGGATCTTCAATTGCGTTTTTAAACTTTTTTTTTTTATTGAAGAAAGATCAAATCACAAACTGTGTAGTGCCACATTTTGGAGCCATGCAGGACACCTTTGTCAGGCATGTGACTAAGGGGTCCTTTATCACATGCCTGACTAATGGGTCCTTCGTGGCCCTGAAACGTGGCACTACACTGTTTGTGATGTGATCTTTCTTCAATAAAAAAACATGGAAGTATTTGAAGGTCCGTGGTGTGCTGGTGAATATTTACATTCTGTCGTGTATCCTCCAGTATCCTGCTGGTGGCTACTGCAGCACCTGGTAATTTGAGAGCTGATTTCAGGAACATGTGCGATGGGAATATAGACTGTGTTCCCTCCAATCAGCTCTTAGAGTTCTCCTCGCTAATGTAACTTCAGGTCCCCACCCCCTGCTTTTCATTGCTGTAAGATCTTGTGTAAACTATGCACTTTGAATGTCTGTAGATAAACAGGTACAACTTGTGTAGGAGGATTTGTTTCATCTCTATGTATTACCTGAGGCCAATCACTTCACTGGGTATATGGAAGGTTTTACATCCACTTTAACCACCTCCCGACCGCCTGCCACAGATATACGGCTTTATTGTACAAACCACTGTACATGTAATAGATAAAGCGTGCGTGCACGCGACCCTGGAGGCGGTGCGTGTGGCCGGCGGCCGCGATGTCCGCCGGCCACCCGCGATCGCTCCAAAGAGAAGCAGAACGGGGATCTGCCTATGTAAACAAAGCAGATCTCCGTTATGTCAGAGGAGTACAGTGAGATTGTCTGTCTGTCTGTTCCTAGTGATCAGGAACAGCGATCTCTCTGTACTCTGTCAGTCCTCTCCCCCCCAGTTAGAAAACACCTCTCTAGGACACCCTTAACCCTTTGATTGCCCCCCTAGTGTTAACCCCTTCATTGCCAGTGTCATTTATACAGTAATCTGCATTTTTATAGCACTGATCGCTGTATAAATGTCACTGGTCCCAAAAAAGTGTCAAAAGTGTCCGATCTGTCCACCGCAATGTCGCAGTTCCACTAAAAATCAATGATCACCGTAATTACTAGTAAAAACCAAAAATGGCATAAATCTATTCCATAGTTTGTAGACTCTATAACGTTTGCACAAACCAATCAATATACGCTTATTGTGAAGCCAGCCTTAAACTGATGGAAAGCAAGAGGACTGCCAAGTGTATGGCCAGAATTACTGCTATAAACTGCTTGAGTCAGAAGGCTATGTTTAGTGCAGGTACCGAGCAGACAGAATGTGGGAATACAGACAGATGGAAGATGACTAGACAAAGACAGATTTCCATGTGATGTGATGCAGAACACAGCTGCTTTGTGATATACCTTGGAAGATCAAAATATAAGTAAATGGTCAGTTCAGCTAAAAGTAACATTTTCGTTTTAGGTGGGATGAGTCAGCTGCCCACTTCTAATTTTGCCTAAGGCACTTTGACAAGGGTGCCCTCCGTTCCATCACAACAGGGCATCCTCAACCCCTCCCCTGCTGAGTTGGATTGGAAAGGAAAAGTGTGACATCTGCATCCATTTCTATTTTGCCTTTATTTTGTGATGGAGGTAAAACTAACCCATGTAATCCTAAGGATGGCTGGATGTGCCAATATGCACCCACATCTGGTCAGATCAGTGAAAGTGGACCTGGATGTAAACCTGACGAACTTGAATAGCCTGGATTTGGCCAGATATAGGCGTATGGGTGGTCTGCTTACATCAGGGATACATTATAGCTGGTTTTTGATCCATGTAGTCCTAAGTCAGAAACAGACACCCATACGAAAAGGGCCTTAGATCAGGGGTTTCCATCCTTCGACCCACAATGGCTATGAATGCGGCATAAAATCGTAAAATTATTTTGTTTTTTTTTATTATTTTTGTGAAAATATGTTTACACTTAGTAAACACATGCAGCTGAAGAAAAATATGACAGTGTCTCTTTACTGGATGTGATGGAACTGCTTTATGCACCCCGCTTGGGTGCTTCCTTCCACCGAACAGTGCCTCCTGCTCTCCAAATTTGTTCCGAGCAGACCGAGAGCTAATACCAACCCTTTTACCCCAAGCATCGTACACAGACAAGATGATGGGATAGAACCAGAGGAAAGACTGTTGTCAGAAATACAGTTTTTTACACACTTCAAAAGCAGGTCAGTCACCACATGAACAATAAAGCCAAATATTTATTCAAAACATCACACAATGGCTTTGATAACGTGGTAGAGCTGACACAAGGCTTATCCCATCATAGATTCCTCCAAGAAACATCTATGAAGATAAATTAATTTCACCTTTTCAGACTTCTGGAACATATTGTATGAGGCTGGCTGGCAACAGCCTCATACAATGTTCCTGCAGTCTAAAAAAGTGTAATTCATTTATCTTCATAAATTTCTTGAGGGATCTTGTTGTTGATAAATATTTCTGTCCCTAGTGAAGGAGCCTCTCCAACCCAGTCTGTAGGAGGGCCACCATATTCCCTCCAACCATTACTCTGTACAAAATTAATAATCCCTCTTTCCATCCACTCCATAAGGGAAGCTTTATTGTCCTTATTCAGAGAAGTAATCCAAGCCTCGCTCTCGGCGTCCATAACGTGGCTGTCCATCATTAGAGAATGATCTGCTCTCCATGGGCCATAATCAGTGGAGTGGGTAGGAGGCTTGCCTCTTGTCCTTTTCCAAAAGCCCCTGTCCTGGTTGGGTCTGTCACACTGGACTTTTATAAGTTTTATCTTCCCAAAGAAAAATCCCCCACGCTTCACAATCACGCTTTATTCATGTTATCAGTTTTCAACATCACCGAGATTCGTGAGCAACTATTTTCAATGATGAAGCATGCGAAGGGTACAATTAGAACCAAAATATCTGAGCTCCTCGAGAATTCATTGAGAATTACTACTCTATCCGTCCAACCAGATATTGATGTGTTGGATTCAAATACAGTGTCAAATATCGTGCTAGTTTTATGTTGCTCTTTTTCTTTTATAATTAAAAATTGCAAAAAAAATTAAGTTTTATTATTCAGTTACATTATCTATATCGGTGATCTTTAAAGTGGCTGTCAAGGGAGGAAAAAAAAAAACACCTGCAAGACAAAGGCATAATGAGCTAGTATGCATCATATACTAGCTTATTATGAAACACTTACCTTAGATCGACGTTGTGCGGTCATGTTGATTGTGTCTTCTAGGATCGCAGGCTCCGGCCAATCACAGTGCGGACTCCAGCGCTGTGATTGGCCGAAGCCGCGCTGACGTCACTCCTGCGCATGCGCACGGGAGCCGTCATTTACGGTACACTTTGTGAAGAAACGGCCCAGTCAGCACATGCATTTACACGGTATATCTCCTAAACCGTGCAGGTTTAGGAGATATGCAAGGTACCTACTGGTAAGCCTTATTATAGACTTACCTGTAGGTTAAAGTGGTTGTGAAGCGTTGACAACCACTTTAACTTGTGGTCTGCCCGACTTTTTCTGCTCATCAGTGATCCTTTCAAAATGCGGCACGCAGAGAAATCGCATAGTCAATTGCGATTTGCCTGAGGTCCCTGCACCTGCAAATGCGCTGCATTTTTACATGTGTGGCAGCCCTGTGTGTTTTCCCTACGGATGCGAGAATTGCTGCAAGGGCCGGTCAGAATATTGCTACCCATCAGATCAGAGAATGCAACGGTAGTGACGTTGCGAACAAAAATGCTTATTGTGCGACAGGGGAAATCTTGTTACACCCAGGCAAGTCTTGAATTTCACAATTTTTAGCAGTTCATTCACCTTCTATACTAAAATAGACTATTTCACGGCGACCGAGTGAAATAGTCTATTTCACTATATAATCAGTTTGGCGCACCAAGATGGCCGTCACCACCTTCTGCTTTTCAAATGCAACATCAAAACCGTGAAAAATACTGTATTTGAGTATATAAGGTGAGTTTACTTCTAAAATGAATTAAATTTAAGACTTGCCTGGGTTTCCGCTGTTGCCTTCGTGTTCTCTCACATTAAGAAACCTATTGGAATGCATAGCGGCCATGTTGGAACGCATGGTGCATGTGCAGTAAACATTTTTTGCTCGGAATGTCACTTCCGTTTTCTGATGGGTAGCGGTATTCCGACAGGTCACCGGTCTGACTATATTCAATTTGAAATGATTTAGGTTTGACCTCATCATGTGGTTCTGGTGAATCTAAAGGAAAGTTATAGAAGAAAATTGTATAAAAGTTGTATAATGTGTAGCCAACTTTAGACATCATTTTAATGCGCAAACAAACACACCTGTTCTATGTTTGACAAAGTGGCACACCACAGCATATAGAGTATTCATACCTGTGCATTGTAGTGCTCTATAGCCCAGGTGTGTGGGTTTTTTTTTAACTATACAGTAAATGTATTCAATGCACATATCCCTACATGTTAGCTGAACTCGAGTTTTTGTTCAGCATTGTAGGTATGTTAAAAATGTATACTGCAGCACTTAAAGGAGTCGCAAAGGCAGAAGGTTTTTTTATCTTAATGTATTCTATGCATTAAGATAAAAAACCTTGTGTTTAGCACCCCCTAATTACTTACTTGAGCCCCATCTCTCTCCAGCGATGTCCACGAATGTCTAAGTCGTCCGGGACACTCCTCCAGATTGGCTGAGAGAAAGTGGTGCCATTGGCTCCAGCGGCTGTCAAAGTCAGTCAGCCAATCAGGAGAGAAGGGGCAGGGCCGGGTCGGGGCTCCATGTCTGAATGGATACACGGAGGTCTGACTTGGCTCGGGTGCCCCCATAGGAAGCTGCTGATTGTGGGGGCACTCGATAGGAGGGAGGGGCCAGGAGCTACAAAGAGGAACCAGAGAAGAGGAGGATCTGGGCTGCTCTGTGCAAAACCAACTGCACAGAGGACTGCTGCATTCACACAGGGTCGATCTGACTTCAGGCACGACTTTGCCAGGCAACTTCGAGGCAATTTCAAATTTGACTATGCCAGGCGAATTTGCCTGGGGCCAATCCGAGCAGGGAGGGAGGGGGTTGCCCTAGATAAATTCTTTTCCTTTAACTGTAAAGTTGCTTCCATTTAGATGGGGGATCCGACTTCTATTCAATTCTATGAGCACAAGTCGGATAGATGTTGCCTAGACTTAGTACCAGGAACCTTTTCTGAAGTCGCTCTGACTTAAGTAGTGTACATTCAGATGGCCCCCATTCATTTCAATGGGATTTCAAATCTCAAGCGACTTGAGGCGACTCAAGTTGGAGCGCAAGTCGACCCTGTGTGAATGGGCACGTAAGTATAACATGTTAATAAAAAAAAAAAAAGGACTTTACAATCAATAAATATACTTTAATTCTGTCTGCAGTCAAATATTTCCTGCAAGCACAACTTGATGTATTCTGCCTAATTCTATATCTAATTTCATATCCTGCCAGGGTCTCCATGTACAGAGGATGCTGCTGTTCGCCGGAGGTTAGCAGTCTATAAGCACTGCATAGAGCTTGTTGAGTCTGGAGATCTACAGAGAGAAGTGGCTTCCGAGATTGTGGGGCTGTTAATGCTAGAGGTGAAAAAAGGATATTCTTATTTTTACTGATATGTCATAATCTACTTCATGATATTTCAAATAGTGGGCGTTTTTAGTTTCCTTTTTGTCTACCACCTCTCCTCATTTTCTGCTGGTTTATTTTGTAAAACCGTTCTACAAACCTTACACCAAGCAATCTATTGTTGCTATATCCTAAAGCAGGGGTGTCAAACTTGATTTCATTGTGGGCCATATAAGCATTATGGTCGCCCTGAAAGGGCCGGTTGTATATGGAAGACTAGATGTCCAGAGTACCCCCCCCTTACATCAAATGCCAAGAGCTCCCTCCCGCCACCATAAGTCAATGGTCCCTCACCCTTCCTTGCATCACAGTGGGGGCAGAGCTGGGAAGCAGAAAGTGCATGGTCTAGAGGAGGACCAGAGGAGAGCTGCAGTCTTCTGAATGCTGAGACCAGGAGAGGTGAATCTGAGGGGGTGCTGCAACTGCACAGAGAGGAGCAGGATTTGAAGCAGTTCTGTCCTCCACTCTGAGGCCGGCTGCTGAGATGGGGTGGTGGAGATGAGGGGAGTGCTACAGCTGCAGGAAAGGTGTGAGGGCCTTATGAAATGACCCAGAGGGCTGGATTTGGCCCCCGGGCCTTGTGTTTGACACCTGTGTCCTAAAGTGAAACTGCACTGCATCCTAGCACCACAAACCAAAAACGCTATTTAATTCATTTTTTATATTCAAAGTAAATTTGTCCACCCATGTACCCCCCCCCCCCCTAGCATTTTTGGCCGTGGTCATGTTGAGTAAAGGCAGACGATTCATGTAGCATTTACTTGCTGGGATCCATCTGTCCCTGGCTCAGGCATGCATGCAGGAGGCTGTTCTTAGCTGAGAGAGCCCTTCCCTCCTCCTGAAAACTCGTGCAAAGTATGACATCATTTGTCTAGGCCTGGAAATCAGGAAGTAACTGAAGTATAAAAAAAAAAAAATGTATAAACAGTAAATATGATATAGTTTCCTATCTATTTATTAGTGCTAGCAGAATAAGGTTTTAAAACAGTCAGTGTTGATTGTGAAAGTGAATCTCTGCTTTAAGCTGGCCATACACAATACAATCTCCTTTAGATCTATGAACAACTATTAATGCAGGTTTTCTTTACCAGGTTTCCGCGAGAAATCCCTAGAGATTCCGCAGCAATTCATTGTTGTGACTGATGTATATCTATCCAACAGTGTTTTCAATGTGCGCTAATGCAGTGGGATGCCGAGTGCTGGAGCGCTCTATACTCCTGCACCAGGCACTAGCAGTCTCATCTCTGTCAGAGCGATTTCCACCCAATAGATGACAGGTAGGCAAGCCATAGATGATTAGATTTTTCTCCTGCAATGGCTTGCAGGAAGGAAAATCGCTCGATTTCCGCCATCAGCACAGTCTGTTGATGGGTGAATCCCTCCCATAGCGCTATCGTGTTCTGCTGGCGGGGAGCCTTCCTGGCTGGCAGAACACAATGATTACTGCTAGCGGCTATAGTCGCCAGCAGTAATTGCATGTAAAAAATTCTGACAGGCTAGTTGTACCCAAGATGATTGATGGATAGACTTGGGTAATACCAAGCCTTGCCTATAGATGGATCGAATCTCGGCCGGTCCCTGCTGAACCAGCCAAGATTCGGCCCGTCTATGGGGGCTTTCGTTTCAACCTCTCATATGACATAGTTCAGAGGCCAGGAAGACAGAGTGGCGCCGTAGGTAATTACATTAAAGCAAGACTAGCTGAGTGCGGCAGGCTGAGGAAGAGCATTATATATATATATATACCATTTATGGCATTTATGGCATTATATTTGTGGCAGGTCTCTTGAGGTATGTGTATCAATATGGTTTCGAACTTAGTTAGTATTAATGGGCATGTCAGCCTCATTCAAAGCCCCACCATTTTCTCCTTTTCCATTTGTATACATACAATAGGGGTGGAGGTTGGCCATTGCGGTTTATGTCAGATCACTAAACCCTCCTTACTATATTAATGTTTATGTCCAGGGTGTCATTTCCTCTGTACAGTGAACTAAATAACTCCTTGGGGTGGGAAAGGGAGTGGGTGGTTGCTGCATCCGTGGCCAGTGGCAGTGTTAACCCCTTCATGCTGCATTAGTGGCCAGTGACAGTGTAAATTAACCCCTTTGTGCTGCAATAGTGGCCAATAGCAGTGGTAAAGAACCCCATCATGCTGCATTATGAAGGGGTTAATCAACACTGCCCACTAATGCAGCACGAAGGGGTTAATAAACAATGCCACTAACCACCAATGCATCGTTTAAACATATTAACGTTCTGTGAGCTGCAGATCTGAAAATTATTTCCGGGGTTCCCCGAGATTTCAAACTTTTTTGCCATGGGTTCCTCCAATGTTAAAAGATGAGAAAGGCTCATGTAATGTAAGGGCCTATGCGACTGGATAAAAATTGATTTGGATTGCATAGGTTTGTCCTTGTTTGTACAATTTCATTTTAATGTACCCAATCGGATTGTAGTGTGTATGACCAACCTTACACTGACTGGGACAAACGCGCAACATGCAAGTTGCATACATAGCTTTATAATGATAGCTCCGTTGTCTGGATTAAAAATAAAGTAATTACATGTGATAAATACAAGATCTCCACAATGATCAGCAGTGCTTAAAACATAAACACAGAAGGAAAAAGATGATTGTGATCCCAAAGTCTCTTAAAACATATACATGCAAGAGTCTTCCTTACGATAATGAAATCTTCACCCAGCACCACAAGTGACACCAGCACCTTCACCCGTTGGTGGTACACTCTCCAAATGTCGGTGCCACACACTCGCGTGTTTGGCAACTGAGCAGGGTCCGTTATAGGGTTAATGTCTTTACCATGTTTCTCTCCACTCGATGGGAAAAGCTGTTGTGTGCTCACTTGAGGTGGGGGAAGATGAGAAGAATCCACTAGTGCAATAATGTCTAAAACCTCTAGTTTATTGATAAATACCTTCAAATATTGCACAAAGAAAACCAGCATGATAGATCAAACACAACGCTGGGGCAAAAGAAGTCTCAATACAGCAGGTCATGTCTCACCACACTAGGAAAGCCGCTGGAGCCAGCGGAGCTGTATGTCATTGTGTCAGTGAATCTGACTGGTTGCCGTACAGCCCAATCATGACCGGTTTTGTCTACTGACTTCTTCCTAGGATTGGCTGTACGGCACGGCAACTGTCTTTATATAACCTCCGGGATACAAATGATTTACACCTGTGCACCCTCTAACCGACAAATCAAAGATACTTGATTGACTCAACCCACCTGGACATGTAGTCCATGTGTATGTAGTTTGCTTTTACATTTATGTACAATACTGGTATATGAGAATATACTTATAAGTGTTGTATGAATTTAACGTCTCTGCACACTTGGAATTCTCGATCTGACACCTGTCTGGTAAGCGGATGTGTAGTCACCATAGCTCATTTTGAGCATGTAGTCACAGATGATTCCCCTTTTGAATGCTGAGTGCTGTCCAGGTGGGTTGAGTCAATCTAGTATCTGTGATTTGTCGGTTAGAGGATGCACACATGTGAATCATTTGTTTCCCGGAGGTTATATAAAGACGGTTGCCGTGCCGTACAGCCAATCCTAAGAAGAAGTCAGTTGACAAAACCGGTCGTGATTGGACTGTACGGCAACCAGTCAGATTCACTGACAACATGACCTACAGCTAGGGTTGCCACATCATCCCTTTAATCCAGGACACATATGAATCACACAGGTTCTGAGGCTGATTTAATGCAGATAAGGCACCAAGTGAGTTTAATTACCCCCTTAATAAGCCACAGAACCTGTGTAATTAATATGTGTCCTGGATTAAAGGGATGATGTGGCAACCCTACCTACAGCTCCGCTGGCTCCAGCGGCTTTCCCAGTGTGGTGGGTGAGACATGACCTGCTGTATTGAGACTGCTTTTGCCCCAGCGTTGTGTTTTGATCTATCATGCTGGTTTTCTTTGTGCAATTTGTATGTGCAATATTTGAAGATTTTTATTAATAAATTAGAGGCTTTAGACATTATTGCTCCTAGTGGATTCTTATCTTCCCCCACCTCATGTGACCACACAAGAGCTTTGTCCATGGAGTGAAGAGAAATGTGGCAAAGACATTAACCCTATAAGGGACACTGCTCAGTTTCCAAACGCGCGAATGTGCAGCACCGACATTTGGTGAGTGTGTCACTCGGGGTGCAGGGTGAAGATTTCAGTGAGACTCTTGCTTGGATATGTTTTAAGAGACTTTGGGATCACGATCATCTTTTTCCTTCTGTCTTTATATTTTAAGCACTGATGATCACTGAGGTCCGCTAATTGCTTATCCCTGCTCTACACCATTGTTTCTCAACTCCAGTCCTCAAGGCGCTCCAACAGGTCATGTTTTCAGGATTTCCCTCCTATGAAATAGCTGTGGTAATTACTAAGACAGTGAAACTGATCAAATCACCTGTGAAAAATAATGGAAAGCCTGAAAACATGACCTGTTGGAGTGCCTTGAGCGCTGTAGTTGAAACTGTGTTCTACACAGCTCTGCAGCCAATCCTAAATCCGCTTTCAACAGCTTGAAATAAGACTAATTTCTAAAAGGTAGCTGTTACTACACGCCATTGCAATTTGCATTTTTATATTGAGATATCTTCATAATTCTTGTGTTCTATGATTTCTGTTATGGCAGCAGGTTTTTTGTGGACAAGAAGAAGCAGAGCTGAAAGTGTTACTAAACCCAGTAACATGAAAATAGTTCATCCACCCCCCCCCCCCCCCAACAGTGGCCACAGCTTATAAATCTTATTTTTACATTAAAATGCTGCCACTATATACCTTTTTTTTTGGCTGACCTGTATACCGCAGTCAGTGATAAACTGCAGGGTCTGCCTGAGTGCTGAATGTTCAGGTAGGAGGAGGTTTTCACTATAGCCTGTACACACGCCCACATGTGAGATGTCAATATCATGTGACCTGCCTAGCTCTGGGAACAAGGAAATGTTCTCTCCAGCAGTAGAGACCAAACTGAGCATGTGCAGGAGGACTACCCTCACTGTGCGTTATATGGCCTTGTCAAGAGAGACCATGCAGGAGGGAAGGATCTGTTCAACTCCTTACGCTCCACAGGGAGTATAACAAGCATGCTATTCTGCATATACAGACTGATTTTACTGGTGTGGGTTTAGTAACACTTTAACTTACACATTACTAGGAAATAACAGCACTTTATTTTTGTGTTACTCTTGGATGCAACACCGTTCTGTATTGCATCCCCTCTGCTGCCGGAATAAATGGACAGAAATCAAAATGATTGCAAGTATTAGGAGTTGCCAAGCTTTACTTACATTAAAAATGAATAATTTGAATAATGGAATACTCTCCCTTATCCAGTATAAATAGTTATCCTGCTAAAAGGAAAGCAAGCTTTTTGTTTTATGTACCTTGTTTTTCTTTCAGGTTCATCACTTACCAGGAGTGTCCCTTCTTGATTTGGCAAACTTGTACGTTGAAGCGGTGAAAGCGGGAAGCATGTCCAATGGGAAGTCTTTGGAACTGTTCCCTAATGTGCTTAAAGCTCTCTTATCAAAAGAATCTTTAGTTTATGGCAATGGTAACAAACTTTTTCTGTAAACATTAGAGTGCACTGAGCCTGTTACTAGCCATACATATTACATTTCCTTTGAATTTTGCCAAAACAATGTAATGCGAGGGCCTTCATTACAATTCATTCTATTTTGTATCCTATCAGGCACGCCACTGTGCTACAGTTGTTGATAGATCTCAATATTGTGTAGCCATATTGTAACATTAAGGCCTCATACACACGGACGTTTTTTGACGCCAGCGTTTTTTGCAGCTCTCCATGTTAGTCAATGGCCCCATAAAAACGCAGACGTTTTTGAGCTGTAGATTGCGTCGGCGTTAGTGAGCTGAAACTAAAACCCACGGCCAGCGCGTTCTGAGGCTGTAACGTTTTGGCGTTTTTTTTACGCCGACGCCACAAAGCGCTCACTAACGCCATACAGGCGTTTTTTGACGCCAACATTTTTAGGTTGCAAAATAGCAGAGAGATTTTTTTTTTTTTTAAGAACGCCTATTGACGCCGACGCTCACTAACGGCAATGCATAACGCCGAAAAACACAGAAATTTTTTTTTTTTTTTTCCTTGACGTCGGGCGCGACGTTTTGTTTACTTTTTAAGAAACGTCCGTGTGTATGAGGCCTAAATTGTAGCTGCTCTTATATAGGGTCTAGTGTGTTGGCTAGTGAGAGTAGTTGTGGCAAATATCTAATTGAATCAAAGACCAGCAGATATCGACTGTATGTGCTGACCTCAAGTGGGAGTGGCTTCCTGTAAAAATGACCCACTCCCTGTAAAAGAAAAAAAGTTGCTCAAATGTGTTAGGGGTGGGGAAAAAGATGAGCACTACTTTCACTTTTGAGTGAAGGTCAGCTTTAACCTCTTCACGCCGACAATACACAGACATGCGGCCTCTCGGCGAGAGGGCCTTGGTGCTGAGCGACTGCATATTTGCCTGCAAAACTGTAAACAAACCCGTGTTGAGAGTGCGGACCCTGCACGCTCTTGGCACTGATACCAGCGCCTAACGGAAAGCTCCCGATTGTAAGTAGCGATGGTGAGATTTCCATTAGGCGGCAGTAATAGTAACTTTCCGACCATGTGACAACCAATCACAGCGGTCCCAAGATCCTAAACCCCGCCTCCCGGCAGCGGAAACCCCTTAAAGAACCCGGAGCTGCCGGTCTTAAGGGGTTAAGTAACTGAATTACATTTTTCTTTTACAAAATATTTATTGAGATTTTGAAAAATAACATACAGTGCAAGATTTCAATATAAAAATGAATATAGAAAAGTAATAATAAGATAATATGGGGCATGACAGTGAGCAGTGTAACACAAGGTGACTATTGATACAACAGCGGTCCAAGAGGGCCGTACAACCGAAATACAGGTATACTGTTGAGCAGGGGATCTTTTGAATCGGCGGGCTATGCACCTCGTGATTGATCAGGGCCACCTACATCCTTAGGGAGGAGGGAGTACCTGCCCTCCAAACGAGCTTGAGGACAAAAAGTCCATAAGGGCCTAAAACAAAAAGTACAGTGAATGAAGAGAAAGAAGAGGGAGATTAAAGGGGGCGAGGGTTCCCACGTTTATTTCTTTGTTTTAATCCATGCTTTTTCTAAGGAAGCTCAGCAGGTGTTCACTTTTAATACTGTTAATAAGGTATACTTACTAGCAAAAAAATCAATTATAATCATGAAACTGTAGCCAATGGTGGCCGTCCTTTTTTTTTTTTTTTCCCCCCCACCCTGGGTGAAACTTTGAAACAAGGGGGGAAAAAGACGACAGTAGAAGGGCCCCCTCCTTAAAATTTCACTAAACCAAGTAAAGGAGAAGTATATATGTACAAATGCTGTTCTGCATTGTGGCGAATAGATGGCTTTTTATAATTCAAACACATATCCAGTGTTATGCAGGGTATTAAAAAAAAAATGGTGATTATTTTTTTATTTTTTTTTAATCCCGACTCACTTTTTTCTGACAGTTTTTTTTTTTCTTTTTAAGGAGAATTAACAGGAGAGGAGTGCAAGAAACAGATTATCAATAGTCTCTGCTCTAGCAGGTAAGGTTTATTCCTTGTATGCATGTTACGAAAGCTGACCATTCATTGTTCAGTTTTTTTCCATTCCTGAACCGATTCCCCCAATCATACATTTAAAATGGATAGGGAATCGTCACCCCTGCGCTATTATTATATTCCAAAAAGGGGGAATTTCCCCTCTATCAGAATACACAAATCAGCACTGCAGCAATTTGCTTTAGCCACTGATTGAGCAGCTTTTATTCGGCCAGGCGGTTGAACGGAAGTCGATTGGTAGATGGACTTCTGTCCAGCTGCAGTGGCCACACATGGATCGAAATTTGACTGGTCCCTCCCTGCTGAACTGGACGAATTGCAATCCATCTATGGCCAACTTAAGGCTGCTTAGATTGGGTGCCCATTTGTGTTAATTATACCCTTTTCTTCCTTTTGCATTGAGCTCCACTGTAAACTCTGTTGCTGCATTTTCAAATATTTTAGATTTTTGACTGCAGTACATAGAGCAGTTAAAGTGGTTGCTGTAAACCTCAGAAATGAAATATGAACCAAGCACATCCCTCTATAGTGTGCACTTGTCTTAATTAAGAGCACTTCTTACAAGTTTTCCTTACACCGAGAGGAAAAAAAGGTGACAGGGGAGGGATCTCCAGCTGATTGACAGCCTCAGCTCTGTTCCTGTGTGGTGTGTGGAGGGGGTGTCCTCTTCCCTCCAATCAGCTCTCAGAACTCTCCTCACTAAGTTTGTAAAGTGCAGCTTCATCTCTCCGCCCCCCCCCCCCTTTTTCTTTCTGAACTCCCAGACAAGCTTTATAATTTAGCCTTTTGATCAAATTTAAAGAAGAGATGGCAGCAGATGGATAAGTCTAACTTGTGTAGGAGGATTTGTCTCAACTCTTTGTATCACTTAAAGTGGTTGTTAAGCCACTTGTATAAAATGCTCCCATTCCCTCTGTGTTGGCACAAGAAGCTCCCCTGTGCCTGTGTTATAATATAATATAATATATATATATATTATATTATAACACAGGC
>BLSH010375649.1:513097-527807 GCA_018402905.1 Glandirana rugosa
TCCCCCCCCCCCCCCCCCCCAGTTAGAACACGCCTAGGGAACACAGTTAACCCCTATATCTCCCCCTGCAGGTTAACCCTTCACTGCCAATGATGGCATTTACACAGTAATCAGTGCATTTTTATAGCACTAATCGCTTTAGACGTGCCAATGGTCCCAAAAAATGTGTCAAAATGGTCTGACATGTCTGCTGCAATATTGCAGTACCGCTAAAAATCACAGATCGCCGCCATTACTAGTAAAATAAATAAATAAAAACCCCAGAAATTAATTATCATCCGTAAACGCGGCAACTTTTGCATAAACCAATCAAATGCCGATTGCATTTTTTTTTTTTCCCCCAAAAAATATGACGAAAAATTTAAATTGGCCAAAACCGATGGAAAAAAAAAAAATATTTTTTTATATTTTTTTTTTGGATTTGAATTTTAGCAAAAAGTACGAAATATTTTTTTTTTTTTTTGCAAAATTGTCGCTCTTTCTCTGTTTATAGCGGCGATCGGAAATGACCCAGCGGTGATCAAATACCACCAAAAGGAAAGCTCTATTTGTGGGGAAAAAAAGGACGCAAATTTCGTTTGGTTACAACGTCGCACGACCGCGCAATTGTCAGTTAAAGCGACGCAGTGCCGAATCGCAAAAAGTGCTCTGATCCTAACCTGGGAAATCCTTCCGGGGCTGAAGTGGTTAATCCACCTCCAATGCCTGGATGGGGGAATCGGCTCTATTTTTTTTTTTTCTATTACGAAAAAACGGAGCCATGTGTGGACCAGCTTTAGGGCCCTTTCACACGGGCAGCTTCCGTTATGATCAGCAAGGGATCTGTGAGCTGATCGGAGCAGAGCAGGGCGAATAACAGGTCCATGTCTGCTCAGTTTCAAAAGAGCAGATGCCGGACAAGGACCGACTCCGCTCTGCTCTATGGGTGGCCAGGAATAAACGGACACCTCTGTCCATTTACACCTGGCTACCTCTGATCCAGTCTGCCTGAAACTGAAGAGGACACAATCATCCTCCATTCTTCTTTTTTTTTTTTTTTTCTTGTTTGCTAGCGGGCCTGATCAGACTCTGAGGTAGGCGGGTCCGCAGGAATGCATGAACCTTCTGATCAGGTCCGCCTGAAAAAATGACAGATGGACCTGATCAATATTGCCTGTGTAAAAGGGCCTTTAGTCCTCCAAAGTTTCTGTTCCTTCATTTTGATAACTAAAGATTGGTTGTTGTTTGGTGCTGCACTGCCGAGACTTTGTGCACACGGGACGTGATAAAAACGCCAGTAGCGTGTAGAATGAGTTTTTGCAGTAGTGCTTTTCAGCTGTAGCATTTTTCTTTTTTAGCAAAATTATACTCCCACAAAGGATTATGGCTCAAAAACACTGATAAAGGTAGAATAGCTGTGTTTTTAAGCTTTTTTTCAAAGTTAGAGCGTTTTTACAGCTGAAAAACTTATTTCAAAATTCACTAGTTCTGCATTTTTTTTTTTTCCCAGCCAGAAAACGCCCCTGCCAAAAACTGCTAACAGCCTATATGGGCATGGACGCATAGGATAACATGCTGGGGAGTTTATTGGCTGCAGAAAAAAAACATTTGAAGCCACACAGCAGCTGTAAACATTACAGTGTGCATGAGGCCTTAATGTGAATGGGAACAAGAGGCACAGTGACATGAGATAGCTGCACACAGTAGGAACATTGCTTATAAGAAGTCACTGCATTGTCAAGACAACAATCAGATTATCCTGAGTTGGACTCGCTGTGATATTTAGTAACAATTAAATCCCTGCAAGAATAAAGAAGTCTTTGCAATCTTTCTGGGTAACATGAGGAAAACAGTTCGGATAAATATCAGCATATTTTGTTTATTTAGGCAATAAAGAATCCAAATAATGCAAGTTGCTTATAGTGATACTGAAGTCTTGTTTTTTTTCATTGTTATACTTACTTTCTCTGTGCAGTGGTTTTATACAGAGCAGCCCAGATCCTCCTCATTTCGGATTCCTCGCTGGAGCTCCTGGCCCCTCCCTTTTGCCAAGTGCCCCCACAGCAAGCCGCTTGCTATGGGGGCACTTAAGCTGAGCTCCTGCTCTGTGTGTCCATTCAGACACAGAGCCATGGCTCAGCCCTGCCCCCTCTATCTCCTCATTGGCTCACTGACTTTGCTTGATAGCAGCGGGAGCCAATGACGCCCCACCGCTGTCTCAGTCAATGGGAAGGGAGAGTCTCGGACAGCTGAGACTGTTTGAAAGGTTGTTATTCTAATACATAGAATGCATTAAGATAAAAAAAAATCTTTTGAATTTAGAACAACTTTAAGGCCACATACCAGTAAGTAACCATTTATAAGGTAGCTTCATTTTCGGGCAGCCCGCTTGGCTGCATCATTCATTCACAGAGTTCTGTGAATGTGAAAACAAGTACCAACAGCCTTTGCGACTGTCTGCTTTTAGATCTCAATGTACTATCGGGGCATTGTTGAGCACGCTAGGTAGTTCATTGAGTCTTCCTGTCAGTGTGTAGCTGCCTGTTCCTACAAGGTACTAGCAGACAGCTTGCACAGACTGTCTGCAAGAGCCCTAGCGGGTGTAATGTTTTGCAGGCTCATAACAAAATAATAAATGCACATTTCTCTTTCGTTCGCCGACCGGCACAGCGACTCTTAGGACTAAGTGGGTTATACTGCCCACTTCAGGAGTTTACTAGGCAGAACAGGCAGTTCTAACAGCAAAAAGAACAGTAACAGACACAGCCCCTCTCAGGGGGCAGTCCCCACTGGCAGATAACCCCACACCCAGCTCTGCTAGCTCAGTTTTTTTTTTCTGCCTAGTGCAAGGAGTAGACCTGGCTCCCTGTTGGGATCTGTGGTACCCCTGGGTCCACTTCGGCTGTCCTGGAGGACAGCCTAACAGATGAAGACTGTAATCAAGTAGCCGTGCTGGGTGACAGGCTGGGTTTTAGATCCAGGTAGTCTCCCCAGCTGGCCATCGAGTGCGCGCAGGCCTTATCTCCGCACTAGGTTGGCCGCGACAGGCCCTGAACCGGACGGGGTGGCCCCGCGGGTTAAACGTCCCGCCGGTGCATATATGACCGGGCTCTTGAGTCTGTGTCACAGTGTTACCATGGCCGACAGCTCCCCCCAGCCTTACTGGTGAGGCAGATCTATCTAGGGTGGGATACCCGCTCCGCTCGACTGCATGGGTTAGTACGCCCCCCCCCTCCCACTAGGATCTGGGGTGGAGCATGCGGGTTTCCCCCCTGGGGTGTTAGGCTGGCGAGTTGGTCCCCCCTTCCTCCCTCCTTTTTGTTTCACCTCCCTCCGGTGCTGCGCTGTCGCTGTGCCCCCCTTCCGGGGCTCCCAGGGGGGTGTCCAGGGCCTTAGCTGCCCCCCTCCTCCTTGCCTCGTGCTGCTGGGCGACCGTAGATCGATTGGCGGCCATTTTCCTGTTGTCCGGCCGCCATTTTCTTGTGGCCGGCCGCATGGTTCGGCCTCTGGGGCGCCCAGCGGCCTTTTTGGTGTAGCCACGATGTTCCTGACTGGGGGTTTGGCCTCTAGTGTGCAGCGGCAGCCAGGTGTGCCGACCTGTGAGTGTGGGGGGTGGCCTCTGTGGATTCTGGCGCCCTTTTACCCCCCACACAGCGCGGAGAGCTCTCCTGTGGGACCGCAGCAGAAGCAGTGGCAAGTGTGGAGGACGGGCGGGCAAGGCAGTGGCGGACAGCGGCAGGCACGTTTCCTCTCCTGGACAGTTGAGCGGGCAGGTGGTGAGTGCCTCCGGGGTTTCTATTCTGCGCAGAAGGCACAGAAGTAACTTGAGCGGGGGAAAGGCATAGAGGAGCTGGTACCAAGCCCACGGAGCTACTAGGGCATCCGCCGCGTCCGCTAGAGGATCCCTTGTTCTGTGTATGAAGGCCTGCACCTTCCAATTGAAAAGAGACGCTAGAAGGTCCACATCTGGAGTACATCACCTCAGACAAATCTGATGGAACACGTCCGGGTGCAGGGACCACACTCCCTGGTTCAATCCCTGACGACTGAGGTAGTCCGCCTGCCAATTTTCTATGCCTGGAATGTGGACGGCGGAGATTGCCAGTACGTGGAGTTCTGCCCACCGCAGAATGTAAGCAACCTCTGAGGCCGTAGCCGAGCTTCTTGTCCCACCCTGGTGATTCACGTATGCCGTGGCACTGTCGACCGAATCCGGACAGGGCACCCGTGCAGCCTCTTCGTCCAATGGGAGAGGCAGCACCTGATGGCCTGCAATTCCAGGACATTGATCGGGAGACGAGACTCCTCCAAAGACCACCTTCCCTGGGCCGACAACAGCCCCAGGACGCCTCCACAGCCAATCAGGCTGGCGTCCATCGTGACCACTGTCCAATGGAGGGGGAGGAACGACTTCCCCAACCGCAGGGCCAGAGCCTGCATCCACCATAGCAGCGAAGTCCTGGTCCAGTGGTCCACCGCTTTCGCAGAATCTACCGCTGCAGAACACTAGTGTGACACTGGGCATATGGGATCGCCTCGAAGGTGGACACCATGAAGTCCAAGACCCGCATGCAAAAGCGTAAAAAGGACCACCTCTGGGACAGCAGGGACCAAACCGCCGACTGAAGTGTCTGTCGCTTGGATGGTGGAAGAAGACCTTCGCCTGGGCCGCATCCAGAATCAGACCCAGATACTCCAAGTGGTGAGACGGAGTCGTCACCGACTTCGGGCGATTGATCACCCAGCCGAACTCCTGCAGAGTGTGCAAGGCGATAATCATTGTCCCTGAGAGCTGGAGCAGACCCTGCTCGCAAGAGAAGGTCGTCCAGATACTCCACCACTACGATGCCCCTCTGTCTCAGCAGAGCCAGAAACGGGGCTAACAGTTTAGTGAAGACCCGAGGCGCAGAGGCCAGGCCAAACGGGAGAGCCACAAACTGATAGTGATGCTCCCTGACCGCAAAGCGCAGTAAGCGCTGGTGCTGAGCGTATATGGGAACATGCAGGTATGCATCTTTGATGTCAAGGGAAGCCAGGAAATCGCCCTGGTGCAGAGCCGCTACCACAGAGCAGACAGACTCCATCCTGAGAATGGTCACTCTACCAGGGCAATTATCACTTCCTGGGCTTTTCAACATCAGGCGTCTGTGTCTCAAGTGTGCAAGCGGCTACTTGGTCCTCTGTGCACACCTTCTCAAAGTTTTACAAAGTTGATGTTTTAGCATCCTCGGATGCTGCGTTTGGCTGCAAAGTTTTGCAGGCGGCCGTGTGAGACACGTGTGGTTCCTCACTGAGGGTCGGTTGGGTGTAGTTCTGTTGTTCTGTTACCCACCCCTCATTTTTGGTACTGCTTTTGGACGTCCCACTTAGTCCTAAGAGTCGCTGTGCCTGTCGACTAACGAAAGCGAAAACGGGATTTTTTTGACTTACCGTAAAATCCCTTTCTCTGAGTTTTTGTCGACAGGCACAACACCCACCCCTCTGGATGCTGCACTGCTTGTTACGAACTGAGCTAGCAGAGCTGGGTGTGGGGTTATCTGCCAGTGGGGACTGCCCCCTGGGAGGGTCTGCGTCTGTTACTGTTCTTTTTGCTGTTAAAACTGCCTGTTCTGCCCAGTAAACTCCTGAAGAGGGCAGTATAACCCACTTAGTCCTAAGAGTCGCTGTGCCTGTCGACTAACTCAGAGAAGGGGATTTTATGTTAAGTCAAAAAATCCTTTTTTTTTTTTTTTTTTAATATGAAGGTAAACCTATCCTTTGACACTGCCTGATGCTAATTTGAATTTCTGTCTGTTGTCCCAACTGTTAGACCCACAGTTGCAGTAGCCAAGCCTGAACTATATACACTAGCATGTGTTTGCTTGTTGTGAAAGAATCACGGTATGTTTTCCTCCCATTACATGCAGTTCTGAACATAATCTTTTGCAATATCTTTCTAGCTCAATAGATCTCGATGATTCCACTATACCAAAGGAACAGCTGCGTCAAGTAGAGGGCACCATCATCTTGCACATTGTCTTTGCTATTAAATTTGACCAGGACCTGGGAAGAGAGTTAGTCAAGGTATTAAGATTTATTACTTATTTTATAAAAGGGGTACAGTACAAAGACGAGGGCATCTGACTGTTCTTCTTTTGCAAGAAAATATACACAGTAACATTATCTACTGTATGCGAAGCCACTAAAGCTCTGCTTGGTGTTTAGGTCAGGGCAGATGTATTGGAGATGCCATTCTTATCCTTTTTAGAACAGAAGTAAAGTTTTTGGCCCTGCAGCATCTATTACACTAATGTGCAAGCATGCATTTCATATTTGCACTTTATGCACACTCGCCTTGTAATGTGCTGTTCTCCAGAACTGCGACATCCACAATCTCCCTTATTGCTCCATCACTGGCTATTCCATTTTCTTTCTGTTCAGAAGTGTTAAGTCACCTTGACTGGTAAGGCTGTGATGACATAATTTCCAAACATGCGCAACGGAGTCCATTAAACCTGGCACTTCCAGCATTTTACATATGGCTAGATTGTGGACTGAGCTGCGCATGCATGGCTGTCGGTGAAAAATGTGAAAAAAAAAAACATCTAGCAGACTAAGGAAAGAATTTGTGACAGAAGAGACATCCAGGGGTTGACTTACTAAAATTGGAGAGTGAAAAATCAGGTGCAGCTTTGCATAGAAACGTATCAGCTTCCAGGTTTCTTGTCAGATCTTAATGGAACAAGTTAGCTGCTGATGCACCGGATTCTTAGTGCTTAAGTTTTAGTAAATCCCCCAACACAGAGTCTCTTCTACCATGATTATCTATGTCTTAACAGTTTTTTTTTTTTTTTTACATTGCAAGTTTAGTTCCACTTCAATATTTTGTAAGGCAGCAACCTGGAGTATGTTCGTACTTGTAGTGGAGAATACGGATATATACATACGTGTGCAGTCAATGGCACTCTAAATAGTAAAGTAAGAATAAGTATGCCAGGCCTGGAATGTGTCCTCTCTGTTAGCCAAAGTGTCCATGCACATTATGGTTTTTTCAGCAGTTTACAGGCAGAAAAAAAGACCCACCAAACTCGTGTTTTTCAGAGGAGCTTTCGAGCAGAAAAGACGCCCGAAAAAGCATGAAAGAGCATGAAAAAGCTCAAAGAAGCTCAAACACCCAAAAAATAGGAAAAATTAGCCGAGGGGAAGGGTTGTTAAAAAAAAAAAAAAATGATCATGCTCAAAGAAGCTCAACGAAGCTCTCAAAAATGCAAAAGTGCCCAAAAAAATCTGAAATCAAGTCAAGCTGAAATAAAAGCTCAAATGCCTATAAATGCAGCTTTTTTTTCTTTTTTTTTCTATCTGAGCTGCAGTGTGCATGAGCCCTTAAAGTACAGCATGAAGTGTTTGTGAAAAAGGCTTTTTGTTTTAAGCATTTGGATTGGACTGTTGCACTAAATGATTACAATTCTTTTATTTAAATGCACAGTACAGGTGTTGTCTGACCCTATCTTCTGTTTGTTTTATTTATTTATTTATTTTTTTATAACAGGCTTCACAGCAGGGGGACACGAACAAATTTTTATGCCCGTTTAGTGTTGCTCTCCTCTTGTCTGTGTCCAGAATACATAGGTTTGAAAAACAGGTAAGAGTTATTATTTTATGCCACATATCCACACTGACTTCTTTTGTTTTTTTTTCTTTTTTTGTAGGCTATCACTTTTTTCACTGATCAGTTTTCAGGATTTATAACTGAACTAGAGCTGAGTGGTGTATACACAATATAGTGTGTGTGTATGGATTGGTTTTCCTTGCCAAAGGATCTGTTTAGTCTTATGTAGGCTGCTGTGCTAGATTTCATAACAAGGCTTGTGACCTCCCTGTAGAAAACACTAAAGTTAAAATGATTGTAAACCCAATTTTTTTTTTGTTTTCAATAACATACATGTGATACTTGCTTGCTCTGTGCAATGGTTTTGCAGAGAGCAGCCCCAAGCCTCCTCTTCTGGGCTCCCCTGCCGGCGCTTCTGTCTGTCTCCCCCCGCTGAGTGCCCTCATAGCAAACCAGTTGCTACGGGGGGACTTGTGTGGTCTCGCTGCTGAGCCATACTCTGTGTGTCCATCAACACACAGTGTGTTTCAGCCCCGCCCCCCCCCTCCTCTCCCTCCACATTGGCTATGATTGAAGGCAGTGGGAGCCATTAGCTTCCACTACTGTCTCTGAGCCTATGAGCAGGGTGAGAGCGGAGAGAGAGCTGCTGTTCTTGGGCACAGCAATCAAGATCGTGCTTGGGTAAGTATAAGGGGGAGGCTGCTCTCAGGTTTTTTTACCATCATGCAGAGAACCACTTTAAAGTGGTTAACTCCAACCTTTGACATGTACCTATAGGTAAGCCTATGAGGCTTCGCTATAGGTACGTAAATATCTCCTAAATGTGCACCGTTTAGGCGATATTTACTATACATGCAGCCGATGACTTTATCGGCGCATGCACTCTGAAGGTACGACCACCTAGACCGTTTCTTCAGAATCCTGTGCTGTAAACAGTGGCTCCCCAGCGCATGCACGGTGCGTGACGTCATTGCCAGTCACACAGCCGGAGTCCACTGACCCAGAAGGAAGACGGGTGAAGATGAAAGCGGCCTCCAGCGATGCGCCAGGCTTCGTTTTCAGGTAAGTGTCACATAATGTGCTAGTATGCAATGCATACTCTTTAGGCAATATAGCTTATTCAAGGTCATTGCCCCATCCTTTGAGTGGACAATGAAAGGGTGGCATCGTGTTGATGAGGTCATCGCTATGCTCTGTCCTCCTTTCAGGAAGTTCCTTGTTTTAGACTCTGCAGTGCAATAAAGCCTGATTGGCTGTCACACTGCTGGTGTATTACTGATTACAACAACGTAAATATTTTGTGCCTTTTTTTTATTCTTATTTTTCATTACCTAGATAATCTATATCAATCTAGTAAATAAGCAACAAATGGGTAGTTTTAGTAATGTTAATTTACCAAATATATACACAGTTTTTTATTGAAATTTATCCTTTTGATCTAAACAATAGTCCTCACCCTGAGTTGCACTTTTTCGGCCCCTGAACTGCAAAATTTCTCCTCAACTGTTGTAAATATTTTTTAATAGATATGATGTCTTTCTGTTCTGCAGTGCTACAGAGTGGTTCTACTTACAGATACACTATATTGTCAAAAGTATTATGACACCTGCCTTTACACACATGAACTTTAATGGCATCCCAGTCTTAGTCCGTAGGGTTGAATATTGAGTTGGCCCGCCCTTTGCAGCTATAACAGCTTCAGCTCTTCTGGGAAGGCTGTTCACATGGTTTAGGAGTGTCTATGGAAATGTTTGACCATTCTTCCAGAAGCGCATTTATGAAGTCAGCCACTCATGTTAGACGAGAAGGCTTGGCTTGCTGTCTCAGCTCTAATTCATCCCAAAGGTGCTCTTTCGGGTTGAGGTCAGGACCACAAAGTTGGGAGCATGAAATTGTCCAAAATGTCTTGGTATGCTGACGCCTAAAGAGTTCCCATCACTGGAACTAAGGGGCCAAGCCCAACCCATGAAAAACAACCCCACACCATAATCCCCCCTCCAGCAAATGATTTGGACCAGTGCACAAAGCAAGGTCCATAAAGATATGGATGAGTGAATTTGAGGTGGAGGAACGAGTCCTGACCTCAACCTGATACCTTTGGGATGAATTAGAGCGGAGACTGACAGCCAGGCCTTCTCGTCCAACATCCGTGCCTGACCTCACAAATGCGCTTCTGCAAGAATTGTAAACCATTCCCATAAGCACACTCCTAAACCTTGTGAACAGTCTTCCCAGAAGAGTTGAAGTTGTTATAGCTGCAAAGGGGGGGGGACTCAATATTTAACCCTACAGACTAAGACACTATTAAAGTTCATGTGCGCTTAAAGGCAGGTGTCCCAATACTTTTCACAATATAGTGTATATGCAGGTCTGTTTTTTTAGGTTGCTTATTGACAATAGACATCTTATCTCAGCAGTAAGTCTCCATTCACATGGAGTGGATCCCCTTTCCGATCAGCTCAGCACATCTGGGTGTAAACAAACTCCACTGATTGTTTACACCCAACTACCCTATCCGATTCACACTGCCTAGACAGAGGAGGACGGATCCCCTTCCATTTCTTTTAGTGGACCAGATCGGACCGGAGGTAGACAGGTGTAAACGAACACAAGCCCGTTTACATCTGCCTGTCTATAGGGATTTATGGACCTTCCAATCAGGTTTTTCAGGCAGAGCTGATCAGAACGGCCGCGTGAAAAGGGCCTAGGAGGCAATAAGATGGCAGAGTTTGTGTTTGCTTAGCCTAGTGGCGATTCTGTAAATCTCTAGCTTTAATACCATAACAAAAATATGGAAAGATGAGTCTCGTTCATTTTTTGAAGGATACATTTTAAATAAATCTGAACTCCCCTTTTCCACACAAACTATATACCACCTTGTACTTACCTTAGATCAGCGAGCAACTGCAGGTGCTTTGTCTTGGGCCAGCTGGTACTCTGGTCATCTTCTCTGCCAGTGGGACCATTTGGTTCTGCATATGTTTGGCCTTTTCCTCATATGTATTTCATGGCAGTTTTCATTTATTAGTGGTAAAGGATAGGCTGCATACAATCCGATTCAAGTTAAAGGAGTTGTGAAGGCAAAAAGTCTTTTTTTTTTTTTGTTTTTTTTTGTTTTTTTTGTTAGTGCATTCTATGTATTAAAGTGGTTGTCAACCTGTGACAACCACTTTAACCTACAGGTAAGCCTAGAATAAGGCTTACCTGTAGGTGAACTGCATATCTCCCAAATCTGCACGGTTCAGGAGATATGCGGTGTTTTGCATGTGCCGACGTCATGTCAGCACATGCGCAGTGAAGAAACGGCCTCCGTGCCGTTTCTCCACTGACCCTGTGCCGTGACTGGCGGCTCCCACGCGCATGCGACTCTGGCCAGTCAGAGCCACGGCCCCGGAAGGAAGAGGGCCAGAAGATGGACGCTGCCTGGAGCGGGGACATCGCTGGACGCCGCAGGCTTCGTTTGCAGGTAAGTGACACATAATGGGCTACTATGCGATGCATAGTAGCCCATTATGCTTCTACTTTACAGGGTTATGTTGAAGTAAACCCCATCTGGGTTTACTTCCTCGTTAAGATAAAAAACCTGTGTGTAGCAGCCTCCCCAGCACCCCTTAATTAGTAACCTGAGCCCCCTCTCTCTCCAGCGATATTCATGAATGTCTAAGCCGTCCGGGACACTCCTGATTGGCTGGCTGAGACACAGCTGCGGCGCCAAAGCTATCAGTCAGCTCAGGAGAGAGAGGTGGGGCGGGGCCGGGTCAGGGCTCCGTGTCTGAATGGATACACGGAGCTCTGACCTGGCTTGGGTGCCCCCATAGGAAGCTGTGGGCTGTGGTGGCACTCGATAGGATGGAGGGACCCAAGAAGAGGAGGATCCGGGCCACTCTGTGCAAAACCAACTGCATAGAGGAAGTATGATATGTTTCTTATTAAAAATACCAAAAAAAACGAGCCTTTACAATCACTTTAAGCTCACAAACTATTGATTCATTGAGCATTTGCCCTTTAAGGGCCATCCGGTTAGTGCTCTAACTGAAATGGCTTCTAGAATGCATCAGCAATACATAACACTAGGGGGTGTATTAATAAAAAAAAAAAAGGCATAGCTATTCATCCATTGAAACTGCCTGTACATTCATTATGTGTCAACTAACCAGCTGTGAAAATGGGGAAAATATTTTTTTTTTTTTTTTTATGTTCTTACTGTTCTCTTCTGGTCAAATGTTCTTCAAATGTTATTGGAAGTAAAGATTGCTACATACATAACGAATATAGAATGAATCTGGAAAATAACCACATTATGGCCAATAGATGAAGCTGAGGTCATGGGATATAAACACATCTTACTAAGAATAGATTTTGCAGTCTTTTTTTTATTTTTTTTTTTTTATTTCTTGATCACACTATTTGAGTTTCTAAAGTTACATGTTCTGAATCGCTGCTGATAGGACTGTGTATGTATTAGATATTTATTGTCCAAATCCACATGGGACTGTTGTAATTACAAAAGTCTTGTGAAAAGCGGCACTGCTCAATTAAAACATAAGTCCATATACAAAAAAAAAGTGCATCAATGAATGGAATGATTTTAGCTGTGTTGTCCACCGTCACCACACCTCGTGAAAAAAGCAGGGGTTCCCTCCTATGTGGAAAGACTCACCAGCAGGTGGCCAATTATAAGCCCAGCTCCTATATATCACAAGGGTATTATCGTACACCACTTTTTCATTCAGTACGGCAGGCAGCTTGATGCAAATGAGAGAACTAACCTCCTCCTACATAGAAACATAGAAAAGTGACGGCAGAAAAAGACTGAGTAGTCCATAGAGTCTGCCCCTTTTTATTTATTTATTTATTGTTTATCCCAAGCATGTGTGAAGCCATTTACTGTTGACTGTCTCACAACCTCTGTTGGTAGTTTATTCCAATCATCAACCACCCTTTCAGTAAAATAATACTTTCTAAAATTAGTTTTGAACTTCCCTCCAGTTAGTTTGAGGTCATGTCCCCGTGTTCTTGATTTTGGTTTCATATTGAAAAGACTGCCCTCCTGAACCTTATTCACCCCCTTGATGTATTTAAAGGTTTCAATCATGTCTCCCCTCTCCCTTCTTTCCTCCAGACTGTACATATTAAGTTCCTGAAGTCGCTCTTGATATGTTTTATCCCCCAGACCTTTCACCATAGGGTAATTCCTAATTATGGGTTCCGTTATCTCCACAATTTTAGCCTTTTGGCTCTCTTGCAGTGTGATCCTAGAGTGGACGAGATTAGAGATTTATTGTTTTGGAATCTGTAACGTTTATTACTTGTCCAATAAAGTTTTTCTTGAGATAAAAAAAAAAAAAAAGATATGTCTTTGATCGATTGATGTTTGATAGTGACAAGACACTGATTTTTCCATACTCCTCGCACTTACTGAGTGTCTTTCCATTTTGCCTACAGGTAGGCCTATAATTAGCCTTACCTGTAGGTTCCGTAAATGTCTCCTAAACTTGCACAGTTTAGGAGATATTCACTGTATCCGCATGTGCCGACGTCATCAGCACATGCGCACTGAAGAAATGGCCCGAAGGTGCCGTGACTGGCGGCTCCCGGTGGGATTGACATCATCGTGGCTCTGGCCAATCACAGCGCTGGAGTCCGTGCTGTGATTGGCCGGAGCCCGCGAACTCGGAAGAAGGTCCGGGAGACATGTCGCCAGGGACTGCTGCAACAGCGTTGATTTAAGGTAAGTATTTCATAATGAGTTAGTATGCGATGCATACTAGCTCCTTATGCCTTCGTCTTGCAGGGTTTTTTTTTTTTTTACATGAGTTTACAACCACTGTAAGAAAACTTAATAAAAAATATTCAACCTAATTAAAAATGGATTCAATGCAACAATTCTAGAGAATGATGGAAGGCATTGGCAAATGCATGAGTCCTGTAGTAGCAATGCTTACATTTATTTCCTAATTCCCTCCAGCATTCTCCAAATTTTACAATGTATCTCTTTATACTAGGATGTATTTATTTCCTCCATCTAGTGGCCATAATGCAGTGTTTTCCTGATTTTAGGGCATTTTCACACTTGGGGCGGTTTCAGCGGGTATTTACACTGTTATAATGGCACGGCAGGAGCGGAGCGCTTTTAACCCCCCACAAGGGGTTAAAATGGGGTTAAAAGTGCCGGCGCTCTGCGCTTCCAAGGCGGTGTGCAGCCGCTTCGGAAGCGCTGCCCCATTGTTTTCAATGGGCAGGGGCGATATATTACTGCTCACCGCACCGCCCCAAAGATGCTGCTTGAGGGACTTTTTGTAACGTTCTGCAAGCGCACCTCCACAGTGTGAAAGCACTCCGGCTTCCACATTGGGGTGGATGGGGAGGGATTTTTGAGGCTCTTTACAGGCGCTTTTTTAGCTAAATAGCGCCTGTAAACCGCCTCAGTGTGAAAGGGGTCTCCGTGTTCTTTATGAATTAATATATTTGTTACAGCTACCTATAATATTATAATATTTGGAAAACCAGAAGAGAAAATGGCCCAATTCTATTCGATTTTGCCTCATTCTAACAACAGTTGGCTAGTTCGCACAGAGCGAATGTACACTCACCAGCCACTTTATTAGGTACACCTGTTAAATTGCTTGGTAACACAAATTGCTAATCAGCCAATCACATGGCAGCAACTCAATGCATTTAGGCATCTAGACGTGCTGAAGATGACTTGCTTAAGTTCAAACCGTGAATCAGAATAGGGAAGAAAGAGGATTTAAGTGACTTTGAACGTGGTATGGTTGTTGGTGCCAGACAGGCTGGTCTGAGTATTTCAAAAACTGCTGATCTACTGGGATTTTCACACAACCATCTCTAGGGTTTACAGGGAATGGTCTAAAAAAGACAAGATATCCAGTGAGCAGCAGTTGTGTGGAGGAAAATGCCTTGAGGTCAGAGGAGAAAGGGCAGACTGTTTCCAGATGATAGGCACCAGTAACTCAAATAACCACAACCAAGGTATGCAGAATACCATTTCTGAACACACAACACATTGTACCTTGAAGCAGATGGACTACAACAGCGGAAGACCACACCAGTTGCCACTCCTGTCAGCTAAGAACAGAAAACTGAGGCTCAGAGGCGTAACTACAACCCTCAGGGCCCAGG
>BLSH010375649.1:529076-572204 GCA_018402905.1 Glandirana rugosa
TGGACTTAAGATTGGGGTGACTTACAGCGTCGACTTTAGCTCTGAGTAGGCTGGTCCCTTCCAAAAAGATTAGAAGATATCAGGTGTAAACCACTCGGGCACGCTTAACATCGGAGTCGTGACCGCCTTGCTAGTCCCAGCGTTGTCAGCGTGGACGCTGGCCCGGGACGGCAAGACGATGACGTTCCCCCGGGGTTCTGTCGTGTTTCCTGAAGGCCTGGCCGCTGACTACATCACCGGCGTTCCTCCCACTCGACCGAGTCCATGTGTTGGTGTGAGACAGGAGGGGGGAGAAAGGGGGAGAGAGGGAGAGATGTGACCGCTGCCATATAGAGGAATCACAGCATATGTGGGATCTGAAACACCCTGCACAAGCTGCCTGCAAGCCAGTCACCGGAGCAAAGTGGCAGAAGTCAGAGTACCAGCAGCGGTTTTAAAGCTCACCCTCCTTGCGGCCACTACATCAGTCGCCGGTCCGGAAGTCCTTTGTGCTGTCTTGGGGCCCCCTTGCAGTAGCAGAACGGCAGGGCCCGGTCGCAGGTGCGACTGTTGCGACCCTGATCGTTCCGCCAGTGCTGAGGCTACAATTCGCACGGGCTCACCAAATGTGGACTATAGAAGATTAGAAAAACCTTCCCTGGTCGGATGAGTCTCGATTTCAGCTGCGACATTCAGTGGGGTTAGAATTCAGGTTCAGGCTGGTGGTGGTGGTTGTGTAATGGTGTGGGGGATATTTTCTTGGTACACTTTGGGCCCCTTGGTACCAATTGGGCATCGTTTGAACACCACGGCCTACCTGAGTATTGTTGCTGACCATGTCCATCCCTTTATGACTACAGTGTCCCCATCTTCTGATGGCTCCTTCCAGCAGGATAATGCAGCATGTCACAAAGCTCCAATTATCTCACCACTGGACAATGAGGTCACCGCACTCCAATGGCCTCCACAGTCACCAGATCTCAATCCAATAGAGCACCTTTTGGTGGGATGTGGTGGAACGGGAGATGCACATCATGGATGTGCAGCCGACAAATCTGTAGTAACTGCATCATGCTATCATGTCACTATGCACCAAAATCTCTGAGGAATGTTTCCAACACCTTGTTGAATCTATGCCATGAAGAATGAAGGCAGTTCTGAAGGCAAAAGGGGGTTCAACCTGGTACTAGCAAGGTGTACCTAATAAAGTGGCCGGTGAGTGTAAATGCAGTTTCGCTGGACAAAAAACTATGCAATTTATTTTTTTCTATACATACACTCCTAGGAAGAGCATATTCAGCTCCCTACAACTTTGTATCAGTGATTTGCTTACATACATTTAATTTCAGTTGACATGTTTGTTTCATTATACAGGTGTTTGATTACCTGAAAGCTATTATTTTAAAAGGATTTAAAGACTTCCAGTTTCAGCAAGGTTCAAAGTTTCTCCAGGATTTAGTTCCACAAGCAACATGTGTCTCCTCTATGCTCCTGGAAATTGTAAAGAACAGGTATTATCACTGATAAGTATTTTCTCCACATATGATCACAGATCAGTTTGTGTTTCATCATTATGTTACCTTCTACCTCCTCAGTGTGTTTGGTTGGGACCATGTCACCCAAGGATTGGTGGAGCTTGGGTTTCTCTTAATGGATTCATATGGTCCTAAAGCTATTCCAGGAGCAAAAATCTTGGAGACGTCAACGGGATCACCAAGTCAACAGGCCAGTCAGCTGGGATCAAAGATTTTACTAGAGGCCTTTAAGGTAAAGTGGTCTTCATACGCAATTTTTCACACTTTAAGTATTGGACTCTTTGCATGCTGGGCCGTCCAGCTGCAGTGCGTCCTTGCCAGCATTTTACTGAGGCCAGAAGGGACCGGCACAGAGACGAGCCCTGCTGCAGGCAGCCTGTGAAAGTCTATGGCAGCCTGCGGCTGGACAGGGCTGAACGCTGTACTTGGTGGCACTGGCGTTTAGGGGCCTGAGCATTTAGGGGCAAATGTCTGGAAAATGCGTCCCCTGCGCAGTAAAACGCTGGGAAGGGATGCACTGCAGATGGACTGCCCTGTGTGTAAAGGGTCCTAACCACACATATTTCTTTGTTATCTGTTGCAACATTCTATTTAACATTTTCCTATTAGGTCCATGAAGCAATAAGAAATGTGATTTTAGAGCAAGTTTTGAATCGAGTTATTACAAAAGCCACATCTCCAACAAGTCATTTCATAGGTAATAAAACAGACTAATTATTTTGTGTTGTCTTGTGTGTACAATAAGGGTAAAAGCATTGTATATTACCAGTGTTTTGGACCAGGGTGGTGCTATGGACATAGCATATCTTGATTTCAGCAAGGCATTTGATACAGTTCCACATAATGATCTAATACAAAAGTTGTACAAGCTGGGACTTAACCCTTGGGTGGTTCAGTGGATATGCAGTTGGCTAAAGGATAGATCCCAGAGTGTGGTTGTAAATGGGGTTCACTCAGAACAGAGACCAGTCACTAGTGGAGTACCACAAGGCTCTGTATTGGGTCCTGTTCTATTCAACCTATATGTAAGTGATATAACTAAAGGTTTGTTGGGCAAGGTATGTCTCTTTGCTGATGATACAAAGGTGTGTAATAGGGTTGATATCCCTGGAGGTGTCTGTAATATGGAACATGATTTGGCATTGCTGGAAGATTGGTCAAAGCAGTGGAGACTGCAGTTCAATATTTCTAAATGTAAAATAATGCATCTAGGGAAAAAGAATCCGCTTAGAGAGTACAGCATTGGGGGCACAGTGTTATCCAGCACTACAGAAGAAAACGATTTGGGGGTGCTTATTTCAGATGATTGCAAAATGAACAAACAGTGTGACCAGGCAGTGAGAAAAGCAAATAGAATTCTGAGATGTATCAGTAGAGGGATCTCCAGCAGGAGGAAGGAGGTTCTGATTCCTCTATATAGATCTTTAGTGAGACCTCACTTAGAATACTGTGTCCAGTTCTGGAGACCACACTAAAAGATAATGATAAAATAGAACGAGTTCAGAGACGGGTAACAAAAATGGTGAAAGGTCTGGGGGATAAAACTTATCAACAGCGACTTCAGGAACTTAATATGTACAGTCCGGAGGAAAGAAGGGAGAGGGGAGATTTGATTGAAACATTTAAATACATCAAGGGGGTGAATAAGGTTTAGGAGGGCAGTCTTTTCAATATAAAACTTAAATCAAGAACATGGGGACATGACCTCAAACTAACTGTGGGGAAGTTCAAAACTAATCTTAGAAAGTATTATTTTACTGAAAGGGTGGTTGATGATTGGAATAAACTACCAACAGAGGTTGTGAGACAGTCAACAGTAAATGGCTTCAAACATGCTTGGGATAAACATAAATCTATAGTCCGACAACAAGGTTAATGTGAAAACAAAAAAAATAAAAAGGGGCAGACTCAATGGACTAATCGGTCTTTTTCTGTCGTCACTTTTCTATGTTTCTATGTTAGGCTAATGTAAGCCCAGTTCTGTTAAGTCCTCCTCGATCACTTCAGGTTGACCCTTTTTGCGGGTATAGCTAAATACAAGAATTGTCTAAGGATGTAAGGGGTTAGTATATTGTAGAAGGGTTAAATACTTTTATTTCACTGCACAATTATGCTTATAATGTGTGAGTACAAAGCCTTTATGAGCTAGCTTTAAAGCGGTGGTTCTTAACTCCTGTCCGCAGCACCCACTAACAGGCCAGGTTTGCAAGATGACTGAATTACATCACAAGTGATATCAATTGCTGCTCAGTGATTGCAGTATTCTAGTGTGCATCTCCCCAAGGTAATACTTAAAATCTGTCCTGTTCGTGGGTCCTGAGGAATGGAGTTGAGAACCACTGCTTTAAGGAGTTCTACTTTTTCTACGTATACTATAATTTTGTGAAATTTCCTTCCGGTACCTGCTAGCGTTAATGGTTTATGTTGCAATTCAATTGTCAGGCATAAAGATAGTCTGATGGGAATTTTTTATTTTTTTTTCCAAATGGATGTTGCAATTTCTTAGTATAACAGCCAGGGCATATTAAAACATGTTGAAATTGTTTTGCAGATCTTCTCTCTGATATTGTATGTGCTACACCCCTCATTCTCCAGAACTCAGCCTCTAAACTGACTGCAGCTTTTGACCATTTGTTCCAGTTGCCCTTCTCCACAGTGCTGGGCCTGCTCAAAGCTTTGCAGGTAGGTAGGCACTGACCTATACCTGTACCGTAGGTGTGAGCAGTACACAAATAAAAACCTGGCAGGGCTTCTAGCCTCTACAATTGTGAAGAGAAGCATTATTTTATTGCTGGAGAGTTCTCCTCACTTTCTGCCTGGTAAAACATCAGCAGGATAGGAAATTGGGGTACATTTCTCTCACAGAGCCCCAGTTAGTTAAAACAAACCCTATCAGGTTTTTATTGCTATGTCTTACTATATGCAAAACTGGCTTCACATATGCTTTTATGATGCTCACTCACCATCTACCTACATGTTTGCGAGTACCAAACTCCATATATATTCTGTCATTACAGCCTCTCTTTAAGATCAATATATCTGTGAGGGATTGTATCATCCTTGTTCTAAGGAAGGCAATGTTTTGTAGGTAAGTTTTTATTTATTTATTTATTTTTTTTATTTATTTTAATGGTGATTTTGTTTACCAATCCATGGTGTAGAAAACGACTTGGTGACCATAGACTGTAAATGTATCACAAGCTAGCAAAACAATAATGGGTTTAGGGACCAATGATGACGATGATGATACTGCAGAGCTCATTTTATACCTCCTACACACGGGCCGGCTTAATAGAAACACACAGAGCCTGTGAGTAGGGCCACTGTTTGGCTGGCTTCTGTCGATGGGGCAGGACCGAAAAATGTCTGCTGACTATTATCCATTCGGCGCTCGCAACTAGTGGCTGAGCGCGCTGACCTGGGGTGTTCTGGCAGGGGGCTGACACCCTGTCAGAACACAATAGGTAAGCAGGGGAGATCACTGTACTAACATTGAATTGTTTGTACAGTGCTCCTCAGTTTTTTTTCGTTCAGCCCACTGGGTTGAGTGAAAGCAAAACTCGGTGTGTACTAGGCTTTAGACCTGCACTTTGTTCCCTGGCTATGTGAGCCTGCCACACCATGTATCCTTATCTTGAAGAAAGTGATATCGGCTTGATAGGTAAAATGTTTTTTGCATTAAAAAAATTGTGTCCATATGGGCAGAGGTTTTACTGTAAAAACAGTAGGACAGGCAGTAAGATATCTGTTTGTCCTCAGCATTGGCATCAAACGCAATACTGTTCCCCGTTTAAAATGACCGCTAAATTCAGTGTTAAGTATAATATTGATATAAGTACCTACAACAAAGAAAAAAAAACACGGTATTCAGAAAACCAGCTGAAAGTTTGTTAGTGGGTATAGAGCTACAAAAAAAGGCTTAAAGTGTACTTCCACTATATCCCTGTCTATATATTTTTTTCAGTCCTAAATAAACATATTTACTTGAGATACAATCCTTACTATTTGTGGCATAGTTCATCAACTAAAAGCAAATAAAATGAATAAAAGTGAAAGTTGATGACTCAAGGGTTTAACCATTCCCCTGTAAGTTGTAGCAAATTTTACATAGCAGCCTAAGGGTCCTTTCACACGAGTGGAGCCAGTTTCCATCCGTTGATCACCACAGAGTCGGTGGATGACAGGTCCGTCTCTGCACTCCGTGCAGAGATGGACTTGTCAGAGCTCCGCTCTCCTCTATGGGGGATCGGATGAACACGGACCGTCTGTTCGTGTTCATCCGATCCGCCAGACGGATGGAAAATAGGGTAACCATCCGTCTGTATTTAGCGGATTGGATGTCAGCGGACATGTCATCATTGACATCCGTCGCTCCATAGGAGTACCTAGAGTGTCTGTTCAGGTCCGCCTGAAAAACTGGCAGGCGGACCTGAACGGTCTGTACGTGTGGCCAGGATTGGCGGTGTGTGTGTGTGTGTGTGTGTGTATGTATTCCTTTCATGTAAAAGAAAGTGACAGGTCTTGTATATTTTCCCTAATATGTTTGTGTGTTCATAATTCTTATTTTACGTTAAAGCTTACTTTCCAAAATACCTCAACTTATCTGTTTATTTCTTGTGTTTGTGACAAGTCAAATAGAGGCCCGGAAGTCTGCTGTTGCTGGTTTCTTACTTTTACTGAAGAACTTTAAGGTTCTTGGTAGCTTGTCCTCCTCACAATGCAGCCAAGCCATTGGTGCAAGCCAGGTATGAATTAATGCACATATAAGGTAACATGGCCTTATAGTCTTTACTGTTAGTTTTACTAATCCAAGCCTAATTTGTAGGTTCTGGTGGATGTCCATACTCGCTACAATTCTGCTGCAAATGAGGCCTTTTGCTTGGAGATTTTGGGCTGCCTGAGAAGAAGTTTGAGCCAGCAAGAAGATATTAGGCGTTTACTTTATGAGGTAAAGTTCTTTATTATTGGTGTTCGCTACTTATATTTGATTCTGTTACCTTGGCAGTCTAAATTTAGGCTTACCATAAATGTTCAGCTTTCCATACATGGCTCAACTTTTAGCCAATTCCTGCTGAATAGGCCAAAGTTTGAGATGTGGTTGGCCTTGGTGGTACCTCCTGCTTCAACAAAAGTTGAGTTCACAATTGACTGAGCCGGGTGGAAAATTCTCAGCTGAGCAGTCACGGCATCTTATTCAGACAACTTTAGGTACCTGAGTACAATCACCGGCAGTTGAGATTTTTCCTCGCACTCTGTTTTGCATGGATGAGGGAATGGAGTGTTTTTCTATTTAGCTCACATACTGACAAGAGAAAAGCCATACTTGTATGGCCAGTTTTTAATCTCTGATATGCACCAGGAGGATAATCCTGTATGAGAACAGCGCTTGCTATAGAATACTCTGGACCCTTAGGTCTCACTCAACTGTAGCTAAACACAGTTGAATAATTAAGCATAAATGTGAGTAAAACAAACCAGTGTAAATTAAATATACAATTGCCTTAAACGCTTGGGTACTCTTGCTCAAGCATAAACACCTCTTAGCAATACCTTAAAACATCAATGCAAATATATTGTGAAACCAGATCCCACAGTACATAAAGTTCTTTGTGCTAATCACCGTGAGCTATCATCCAAGAAGAGTTTCAGATATCTTCCAAACAAATATCATACAATAAAATTAATTCATAACAATCAAACTGTGCAAATCCTTTGTGCAAAAATCTGTGCAAATATTTGTCCAATGTGCATACAAAGATGCGATCCGATCGGTTTTATATCAGTTCTTGTGTCTTTAAACAACCTCCATACGTGAAAAATCTTTTCTTCAAAGTGCCCATGCTTTCAGTGCGTCAAACCACCATGTGCAAAAAGAAGCAAGATCCCTACTTACCGGACCTTGTGGACCCTCTTGTCATATGACAAAGAGGAGTCACAGTAGGCTTGTGGTCTGTTCCCCGACCTAGGGTTTCCCCGATGTTGCTTTGTGGAGTATTACTGTTGGCTACCCAGGGATGTATCATGCAAGAATAAGGAGACGACCCCTCATAGCGTAATTCGTAGATACGTTCTTTATTTGCCAAACATATGCCGTTACAGCAAGGGAGATTTCTTTCCCAATCCTTTTCCTCAAAAGCTCCTGGGACGCCGCGACTCTGCAGTGTCAGTGTGCGTTCCAGACAAGCGTGACCTCGCGCACTGTTTTACAATCTCTGTACAATCAACTTTTATATTTTCCAAAACTATGTAATAGAAGCTCCCATCTGAACTATAGAATTAAGTACTTTGTATCCGGGCCAATTCTGATACTTGACTCCTACATGTAAAAATTATTATTATTTTTTTTTTTTTGATAGAAAATAACTTAAAACCCCCAAACATTATAAATATATTTTTAACAGAGGTCCTATAGAATAAAAATGGTGGGTGTTGCAATTTTTTATGTCACGGTTTTTGCGCAGTGGTTTTCAAACGCAATTTTTGAGAAAAAAAATGCACTTTAATGAATGAAAAAAAACAAAACACAATATTTACCCCAATTTTTTTGTATAATGTGAAATATGTTACGCCGAGTAAATAGATACCTAACATGTCACGTGTCTGCCCATGGAATGGCGGCAAACTATGGTGCTTAAAATTCTCCATGGGTGACGCCTTAAATGCCTCTACAGGTTACCAGTTTAGAGTTACACAGGAGGTCTGATGCTAGAATTATTGCTCTCGCTCTGATGTTCGCGACAATACCTCACGTGTTTAGTGCGATCAACATTTACGTATGCGTGTGGGAGAAACGTATGCGTTGGGGTGCTTTTAATTTTTTTTTTTTTTTTGTTATTTCATACAATATTTTTATTTTGTTTCTTTTTGCACTTAATTTTTTTTTTTTTTTATGGATTAACTTCATTCTTATGACAAGGGATGAACAACATCCTTTGTGACAGGTCCTCTTTATGGAGAGACCTGGGGTTTATTAAACATCAAATCTCTTTTCTGGCCTCCAATGCAGCCGATCAGACACAGATCGGTCTGATCGGCTGCTTTCCTGGCCACTAACGGGCAGGTGAATAAAGAGGCAAAACAGAAAGTGACGCCCTAACTCGTCGCTCCCAGTTTCTGGGGTCATAGAGAGAGGAGCAACATCAGTTCCTGTCTCTGTTCCTTGCAGCTATCGCTGCCAGTTGCATCGCTCCTGGGCTCCACGATCGGATGGTAGAGCCCGGGAAATTCGGCAGGGGGGGGGGGGGTTGGGAACCCCTTCCGCCACCCGCAGAAGTGATCGAGTGGCTTTTTAGCCACTTAAATCACTTCTGCTAAAATTAAATCACCAGCTGAAATATTCAACATGGGTATGATGCATGTAGGTGTAGGCATCATCTCTGTATAACAGCGGCAACCCGAAGGACATCCACGGATGTCCTACGGGCTGGAAGTAGTTAACCTGTGTGCAGTCACACAGCCCCTCGCACTACATTTGTTTACAAAAATGTATACAATTCCACACTTAGTGCATTAAAATGTCAACAGGGAAACCACTCGCTTAATATCGTGATATGATATAACACAAATGTGATTTCCTCAAATATTTTGCGCACCACTTTAAATATATATTGGCAATAACCTGAACCAATTGACTTAATCTATAGTACCAAACAAAGTGAGACAAATTATATAATAATAATTTGATTGCACTGTTTGTTGTTGGTAGATCTAAAGGAAATTACAGGTTGAAGTGTGTGTAATCTGTTCATATATTATGAGCCTCAATTTATCTGTATCTTTATTTCTCTCCATGTCAGGGTTTTTATGATGTGCTCAAGCGAAACTCTCAACTAGCCAGCCCTATCATGCAGACACTGGTGTCTCAGGTATGTCTCTCTGTTAGTAGGTATTTGAGAAAAAGTACAGTACTGCAGATTATCATTCTAAAGGATTTTTCATCTAAAATCCACGTTTGTACTATATAATTTTTACCATTTATTTGTGTTTTATTTCTGCCAGTCCATTTTTTTTTTTTAGATTCATTCATTTTACATGTGCTAATGAACAGCCACTATTTGATCCTTACCACTGTACTGCCAAAGTTTGCAAATTCTGGAACATAGATTTCATGTTTCTTGAAACTCAAGGTGTCCCCAGTCAAGGATGTTTTAACTGGATGAAAGCTGGCGTAGGAAATTCCTGAAAGCTTATAAAGATGCATTAGTATTGACACGCTTTGTGGGTTGCTAAGGCCTCTTGCACACAGAGTTAATAATTTACTGATGTTTATACTCAGGATGTTTACAGAAAGATCTTGAGTAAAATATTCCCTAAAGACCTTGCATAAAATGTGCATATAAATGTGTACGTTTTTCTTCACTCTCTTCTAGTTGTCATATACATGCAAATTACTGCGCTCAATTGTAAACATTTATATTATCTTATGGCTCTGTACTCCTCCCTGTATTACTGACCTTTTATGCAGTTGTGTGCTTTGTTCCATAGACAACAGTGCACCTGTGTTCGGATTTATTTATTACAGGTACTTGTATAGCACCGTCAGTGCTTTTACATATACATTGTACATTCAACATCAGTCCCTGCCCTCAAGGAGCTTACAATCTAATGTCCCTAATTTACATTCATACATACATACATATACTAGGGCCAATTTAGACAAGATCCAATTAACCCTCCAGCATGTCTTTGGAATGTGGCAGGAAACTGGAGTACCCGGAGGAAACCCACGCAGGCACAGGGAGAACATTCAAACTCCAGGCAGGTAGTGTCGTGGTTGGGATTCAAATCAGCTACCTTTTTGCTGCTAGCCGAAAGTGCTATCCACTACACCACTGTGCTGCCCTCACTAATGTGGTGTTTTTTTGTCTTGTGCAAGAGGACTGAGTTCAGCGCTATGTTGGCCATTTATGGCTTGTTTTTCTCTTTCAGCCTGCTAGCTGAATAAGAAAACCAGTAAATTCCCACATCCACACTGTTGGCATGATAGCAGAATCTCCACTGCCGCCTGCTGAACAGTGGCTGCATCTGGTATGATGCAATGCAGTCACTGTGGATGATCATTTTCCGCCTGACCCAGGCAAATTTTAATTCCACTTTTGCTAAGCAAGTTGCTGCTGGCCAAGCCACCCATGGCTTTTATTTCAGCCGATTCAGCAAGAATTGGACGAAATTCAAAGCTGTTTATAACTTGCTTTACTGCTAAAAATAAGGCTGCGCTAATGACCTATCTGGGGCCCAGCACCAGCTGCCATGTTGTTGCTGTGACTGGGAAGAATTTATCAAAAATCTACACTAAGCACTGTTTACATGTAATCCCAACACATAATGCAAAATTAGATTCCCTTTCTGGCAATTTCAGTGTCTGACGTTCAGTTTGTGTTTTCAATTTGTTCTTGTCTGATTTTTTTTTTTTTTCCTCACTGTTTTGTACAGTTAAAGCGATATTATGAACCAGAGCCTGATCTGTTGCCACCGCTGAAGCTTGAGAGGTGCATCGCAGCCCAAAAAGAGCAGATTATTCTGCAAGAACCTTTGGTGAGAGAGACAAAAGCGATACATTGCAATGTCCATAGGTTTTTATTGAAAAAGCATTAAGAGAAATTGGTACATAGCTTGTATCAAGGTCCGGAAATATCTGTTATTGTCGACCATTAGAGAGGTTAACCACGTTCTTAAAGGGTAACTCCACTTTTGTTGGAAAAAAAAAATGTCAAAAAATAATATAGCATATACTATTGCAACACAAGTCTATTGCGATTGAATGTTATTAATTACCTTTCCTTTTCAATCTGCTGCTGTAATTTTCTGTAAAATGCAATGCAATATGGCAACCTGGAGGTGTTCTGTACACAGATGGTGTACAGAATGCCCCCAAAAAATGTAATTTCCTGCTTGTGTGATTGGTTTACTGATTTACCCAGAAGTCTGGGATACAAATCTGATTTTCAGCATTTCCTGCAACAAAAATGTAATTTTTGGTGAGATACTCTCAAATGGAAATCGCGTCTAAATTGATAGAGACCCTGCACGTTTCCTCTTTGGAGCCCTGCAGATACAGCAACTGATCGATAATTATCCACTTGCCGACCGCAGTACATATTGACTGTATATGTTGTGGCTTGAAGCTATCGGCCATAACCCAGGTATGTTTTCAGCCGCTGATTGGCTTTTTCACAAAAGCGATCCAATCGGCTAATTAGCCGCTGCATCACTTTCAGAAACAGACCGGAGGGGTTCTCCCACCGTTTGCCGCAATTTTTCGGGCTTACCGTTGATCCGACAATCCATTCCACGAGTGTGCGCAATTTTAAAATGTGCCATGTTCAATATCTATCCACTCGGCGTAACAACATCTTTTATACTTTGCCAAAAAAAATTGGGTTTTATATATATATATATATATACATATTTTGTTTTTGCATTAAAATTAATTTTTTCAAAAAAAAATTGCATTTGAAAAACCGCTGCGCAAATACGGTGTGACATAAAAAATTGCAGCAATCATCATTTTATTCTCTAGGATATCTGCTGGGGGTTCAAAGTTATTTTCTATCAAAAAATACTGATTTTTACTTGTAAAATAAAAGTGCCAGAAAAAGCTTGGTCTTCAAGTGGTTATAAAACCACTCCCACACAGATTCAGTTAGCACATGAACCCAGGCAAACACACAGCTATTCCTTCAGAATAACTAAAGGTAGAAATCTTCAACAAAGTTTGTTAAATTCCTTGCAATGTGCACAGATTACCCAGAGGGGAATGGGTTTTTTTTTTTTTTTCTCAACAAAAGTGGGGTTACTCTTTAATTTCTGTGTTTAAAAAAAAATGTCTTGAGACATGTACCTTGTTTATGGAAGATGTGAGTTGTGATTGGTATGATGGTACTCCATGGTAGTAAAGCGCTTTACATTTTGATTACAGGAGTGACAAATGTTCAGCCTTGTGTATTCAGATTCAGAAAACTTTATCGATCATGGAGGGAAATTATTAATAGTTTAACATTTTGATGTTCGTGTTGTGTAGGCACACCTACTGAGCAGTATTCATAATTGCTTGAGCTGGTATAAGCAGAGGAGCAGCGCACTGCAGGAGAGGGGAATGGAAGATGAGAATGACGATGATGACTGTATGGCATGTCGGAAAGAAATTGATGAAATGTTGGAATCTATCACAAGAAGAATGACCAAATGTGACCTGGAAGAGTTTGAATTGGTAATGCGCTTTCTCTAAATGAGAAGCTACAATTTTAATTGTTACAGGCAGAATTTACTGTGCGTTTCTCCCACCATACTAGGACAAGTCAGCTGACTTCTCTCCAAATTCAAGTGTTGGGATGAAAAATTATACCTATGCTGTTTTGGTCATGGGAGTGTGCGAGGTGCTGATTGAATACAACTATACCTCAGCAAACTTCAGGTAGGAACAGCTGCCTATTAATAGGTTTCATTTTTTTCCCCTTAAGTTGATAACCAGGTAAATTTGTATTTTATACTGATTTTATTATCTGCAAAGGATTTAGAAGCATCTTAGAATCCCAACGTTCGTGCTAACTTGCCCTTACATCAGTAATATATTATTGTGATCATCTTAGGATAGTACATAGTCCATTTACTGGTAATTTTCTGTTAAGTACTGTTCTTCCCCAAAAATAAGCCTGAGTTTTCTATTAATTTTGGCAACCAAAAACACAATAGGGCTTCTTTTTGGAGTGGGACTTGCCATTTTATGTGCTGTCTTTTTTCTCCCTCCCTGTCTGTCAGGAATCCCCAGTGTGAACATAGTAAAAGTGTAAAATGCTAGAATCCTCACTATTACTGTAGTATATAATATAAAAGGTGTGTGTTTCTGTAATCTAATTGTGTCACATACCTTCTTATAGTGCCTCTTGGTGCTTCCGTGGCCCGCCTGAACGGTCTTCCCCCACCACGAACACTGCAGAGGGAGGGGGGTCCAAGATCCCCTGCTGCTCTCCTCTTCTGCCAGCGGGGGATCTTGGGCCTCCCCTCCCTCTGCAGACGTAGTATGGTATAAACCTGTATTTAACTCCCTAAAGTGTGTGTGTGTGTGTGTGTGTGTGTGTGTGTGTGTATATATATATATATATTTAAGATAGGTAAGTGTTGGAAACTGGTTATCATTTGGTGTCTGCATCCTCACTGGGAAGTATCACCCTTTCCATTTGCCTTGGTGACCACTGTCACCTGCACTGAGAGTGTAAAAATCCACAATTTTTTGAGTTGTCACCAAAACAAAAATAGAAGGAACTTCCAGTGCAGTGACAATGGTCTAAAATAGAGTTTCTCTTAAAGCCAAATTTCAGGTATGGCAATTGTTAAGACTTAAATGTTAAGTGTGTGCCATATCTGTGGGATCACCATGGAAGCTGAAAATCACTAGTAGACTCTGCTGCTATAGTAATCTCTGCTAGCTTCCAGGTCACACTCACTCGGCTTGGGCACCATTTAGAGAACACTGTATTTTTTTTTTTTTTTTCAATGACTGCAAAGCATTCTCTGATTGGACGAGGTGGAGAGACAGGGTAATGATGTCACAATCTCCACCTTATCTTAGAGAACACTTTGCATTCATTGAGAAAAATCAAAGTGTTCTCTGAATGGTGCCTGTGCTGCGCAAACAATCTTCTGTGTTCAGTAAGTAGCAGAAAAGCTTCTCGGCACATGACCCGGAAGCTAGCGGCAATCTCTATCGTAGCGGTGCCTACTACAATGATTTTGTGCCTCCATGGGAATCCCACAGGTATGGCACATATATACTTATATTGGTTCAAGCTTTAACCGCTCTGCGAATGGCTCATGTACGTTTACTGCTGCAGAGTGGCAGTGTAGCGCGAATCGCCATATATAAACGGCAAGTGTGGCCGTGAGTCGGGCGGACTTTATGTCCGCCGGTGACCCGAGATCGCCTATTACAGAGGGCATGACAGTGATCTACTGATCATGCCCCTGCCAGCCCAGCCCCCTCACAGTTAGAACACAGTGAGGAAACACATTTAACCCCTTGATCGCCCCCAATGGCCCGTACACACGGTCTGAAAATCGGACGAAAAATACCGCTTATGATACGATCGTACAATAATCGTTGGTACACCGCTTATGAGAGCCGATCACAACCGTTCATCCGATTTAATATCCGATCGGGCATGCTTGAAAAATTTGATCGTATGATAACACATCGTACGATAATCGTTTAATCAATACAGCTGTTGTTCGAAAATACAATACAAATACGCTACAACACATGACATCACCTGCGATTTTTTTTTTTATTCTGTTGTATGAGAATATTCGTGACTTTAGTAAACTCTTCCAATTCAATCTGGGATTAGCATGCAAAAAAAAAGGACGATCTGTCGTCCGATTTTCGGACCGTGTGTACGGGGCATTAGTGTTATCTCCTTCCCTGCCAGTGGCATTTATACAGTAATCCAGTGGCTATTTTTAGATCTGATCGCTGTATAAATGTCAGTGGTCCCAAAAAAGTGTCCGATCTGTCTCCCGCAATATCGCATTCCTGATAAAAATCGCAGATCACTGCCATTACCAGTAAAAATAATAATAAAAACGCCATAAATCAATTCATAGTTTGTAGACGCGATAGCGTTGCGCAAACCAATCAAACGCATATTTTATTTACCAACAATATGTAGAAGAATACATTTTGGCCTAAACTTATTAATAAATTAATATATATATATATATATATATATATATATATATATATATATATATATATATATAATGTATATGTATGTATATCATTTTTTTTTTTTTTCAAAATTGTCGCACTTTTTTGTTTATAACCCAAAAAATTAAAACTGCAGAGGGGATCAAATACCACCAAAAGAAAGCTCTATTTGTGGGGAAAAAATGGCATCAATTTCGTTTGGTTACAACGTCGCACGACCGCGCAATTGTCAGTTAAAGCAACGCAGTGCTGAATCACAAAAAGTGCTCTGGTCAGGAAGGGGTAAATTCTTACGGGGCTGAAGTGGTTAAAGCTATTCATACACTTATCAACACTTTGGCCAGTCCAACAGAGACCGGCCAAATTTCAATCCATGTGTGGCTTTCCTTCTCAACGGAAGTCAATTGTTTAATCAACTCCATTTGAAGGGTTCTTTTGGAAAATTTTCCATTGATTAGGGGTTGCAACTGCTCCACAGGATTATTCTTTCAGAATACAATGTCTTGGTGAGCAGGGATTCCTCCATCCACCATGCTTGTGTGGATCAAAGAATCTGTTAGTTTCTAAAGTCATTCTTCCAGGACGGCACTGCTGAGATGACGGTCTCACCTGGACAGGAAACACAATCAAGAACAGAGTTTAAAAGGCCCCACCCTCCCTCTGCCCCTCAGTTTTTGATTGTGTTTCCCACAGGATGCAGCGAAACATTTGTTATTTTAATTGTGGATCAAGGCCTTGGGCTGAGATCCCCCTCATGGACCCTGACCCTCAGGCAACCAGTGGTGGGTGCCACAGGGGTGGCCACACGAGCAGTGTGACGGGGTGAGTGCCTAAGCGGGTGTCTCCCTGAGGTATCCCATTTTTTCCTCACACTGGGTCCCTGAGCCTAAGCCAGTGGGGGCTAGGCAGAAGGGACCCTGGATGCTGGCGGTCCGGAGGGAGGCCCAAGAAATAGGGGGGGGGGGGTGGCGGCTGCAGGGCGGTTGGAGGCCCCCCGCCGCTACCCCCTCCAAGATCTGGGGAACCCTGGGAGCAGTGGGGCTGCCCAGAACCCGGAGGGCATAAGCCTCTGCGCTCCTACCTGCAGCGAATGGGTCCTGGCAGCGAGGAGGGTCGGGAGGCAGAAGGGCAGATGCCGGTCATTCAGTGGGAGTTGGGGCGGCCGTATCTTCTTTTGAAAAAGCCCGCGCTTCCCGGCAAGGCTGCGGGCTGTCGGAGCGGCGTGGGGGGACGAGGCTGACGCGAATGCACGCACGCGGCCAACGCCACTTTCGCCGCTAGGGGTCATGTCTGGGTGAGCTCCGGAAACATGGCGGCGGCAGCCAGCAAAGAACGTGGGCGGTGTACAGCGGTCCACAAGGAGCAGAGGACGTCCGTAAACGCTCCGGTTCCTGGCCGAATCTCTCCGGGAGAGTGTGGGAGGTCAGATGGAGAAAGAATGCGGGCTGGAGGAGCCCTCCCCGATCAAGGAGACCACAGGGGGTGAGTCCACCCGATCGTTGTAGGGGGGTGGGGAGGGCTAGGAGCCTACACCTATGTCCACCCTTGTTTGGTATCTTGGTCTGGGGCAGGTGGAGTCCCTGGGGGGCAGGGGCTACCTCATTGCCTGTTTACTTATGGGGCTCTGTTTGTATTCTCTTTTTTCAGGTCCAACACGCCTAGCCCAGGGGTCGGCCACTAAGCCTGTAAAGACCCCATCCCGCTCCAAGCATTGTGGGTATTGCAACGACAAATTGCCGCAGGCTCACACAAAGCCTTTTTGCTTCAAGTGTATTCACAAGCTAACCGGCAAGGAGACAGCGCAGGTCATGAAAGATTGTCGGGCCTTGCAGTAGGAGATGTTGGCTACCCTCCAGAATTTTAGAACAGCCACTCGGTCCAGTGGTAGTGTCGAGTCTCTCTCTGGTAGGGAGGTTTCCCTTTCCCAGGGGGGGTCTTCCTGGGGTAGTTCAGGAGTACCCCCTAGGACCCCAATTGAGCCAGGCTCAGGGGATGAGGAAGCTGTCCCTTCGGGACTCAGCTCCCTTGAGGAGGGGGAGGATTCTGATCAGGAGAGCCAGAACAGTGAGGAGTCTAGACCTGGCAGGCATTTATTTTCCTCAGAGGATATGGCCTTCTGAGGGCGATTTATGCGTCTGAGGGGATTCAACAGCCGGCTCCTAAGGTTTCAGCCCAAGACAGAATGTACAGGGGGCATTTTAAACCCCAGTCTAAGACTCTCCCGGTTCACCAGTCTCTTAGGGAAATAATTCTGAGAGTGGAAAGAGCCAGAAAGAAGGATCCTAAAGTTAAAATCCTGGAAGCGCAGGTGTCCCTTTAGTGAGGCCGATGAGGAGAAGCTCCTCAAACTTCCTAAACTGGACGCCTCCTTGGCGCAGGTGTCCAAGCGGTCGGACCTTTCCTTTGAGGATGCTGGCAGTATCTCCAACCAGATGGACAGAAAGTCGGAGACCCTGCTACGCAGAGCATGGGAGGCAAACGCCGCAGCCATGAGTCCTGCATTGGCCTCGGCCTGTGTGGCGAGGAACACAGACGCCTGGGTGAATAGGCTAGTGGACCAGGTATCCAGGGGTATGAGTCCCAAGGGGGTGGCTGATTCCCTGGAGGCCATTGGAAAAGCGGTTGCTATTTTGGCTGATTCAGCAGTAGAGGCAGTGAGGGCTACGGCCAAGTCAGCAGCCCTTCTGAATTCCTCTAGGCGAGCGCTGTGGGTAAAAACTTGGGATGGGGATTTTTCGTCCAGGTCCCGTCTGTGCAGGTTACCCTTTGAAGGCTCTCTGATTTTTGGGGCAGGCTTAGAGCAGGTACTGGCCCGGTCTACCGAGAAAGGAAAGAAATTTCCGGTAAAACCAAAGAAGCGCAAGGACAGAAAATTTTTTCGAGGCCCCCCCCCCGGCCAAGGATAAGTTCAAGGCAAAGAGAGGGGCAGGAAAGAAGTGGGGGTTCGGTAAGGAAAAACAGAAAGGAGGAATCCTTTTTTCCGGTCCCGGCCCTTCCTCCAAGGAGTCTAAGTGACGCCAACTCTCCGGTTGGTGGGAGGCTCAGGTGGTTTCTCCCCCAATGGGGGAAGATTACCCAGAGTCCATATATCCTCCAGCTATTAGAGGAAGGGTACAGGTTGGAATTCCTGTCCACCCCTCCTCTGAATTTTGTACTGACACATTTGCCCAGAGACCCGCGGAAAGCGCAGGGGCTCCTGCAAAGTGTCCAGGAATTGGCGACTCAGGAGGTTGTTACTCCAGTTCCTGCAGATCAGCAGGGTCGGGGGTTTTACTCCCACATTTTCGTGGTAGTAAAACCCTTGGGGAAGTTCCGATTGATTATAAATCTTCGGAAGTTAAACGGGCACCTGAGATACAAGAAGTTCCGTATGGAAAGTGTCTACACGGTCAGAAGACACCTCTGGGAAGGGGTGTTCATGATCACAATGGATCTCAAGGATGCCTATCTCCATGTTCCTATCGCCCCGGAACATCAGAAATTCCTGCGCTTCGCAGTCAGGACCAAGCAGGGCGTCCAGCACTGGCAATTCAGGGCCCTTCCCTTTGGGCTGGCGTCCAGCCCAAGGATCTTCACGAAGGTCCTGGCCGAGGTGGTATCATATCTCTACCTCCAGGGAATTGCCCTGATTCCATACTTGGACGATATGCTGGTCTACAACTCATCCCTGGAGCGGGTGGTCTCAGATCGGGACAGAGTGATTTCCACCCTGGAGAATCTTGGGTGGAAGATCAGCTGGGAGAAGTCCTCCCTAGAACCTTCACAAACGAAGGGGTTTTTGGGCTACCAGGTGGATTCGGTGGCACAGAAGATGTTTCTTCCCCGAGAAAAGGTAGCCACGGTTCAGGAGGCGGTGTCCACCCTGTGCGAGGCTGAGGCGGTGTCGCTGAGGGCCATCGTGAGGGTTCTGGGCCTCATGACTGCGTGTATTCCCGCGGTACCCTGGGCCCAGCTACACTCTCGAGACCTCCAGAGATTCCTACTGTCCAGTTGGGGCAGGAAAGGGTCGTCTTTGGAGGGAAAGGTGTCCCTCCCAGAGAACGTGAGGAGAGCACTAGGTTGATGGCTCAGTCCAGGGTGGGGGTCAGTAGGTAGCCCCTGGACCCAGTAGAGGCCTCTAAGCGTCACTACCGATGCAAGCGCTTGGGGGTGGGGGGGCCCACCCAGAAGACTCTCGAGCCCAGGGTTCCTGGGATCGGGATCACAGCAGGGACTCATCCAACTTCAGGGAGCTCCTGGCAGTCGGGGAAGCACTGAAGGCTTTCAGATGTCAAATCCAGGACAGGGAGGTTCAGGTGTTCTCGCGGTAGCCTACCTGAACCACCAAGGAGGGACCAAGTCCCGAAGACTAGCCAAGCTAGCACAGGAGATCCTGGAGGGGGCAGAGAAGAGGATTCCCTCGATCTCTGCGGTCCACATAAGGGGGGATCTCAATGTGGAAGCGGACTTCTTGAGCAGACGACCCGTTCACCAAGGAGAATGGGGATTATGCAAGGAAGTCTTTGCTTTGATAAAGCAGCAATTTGGGGTACCAGAAGTGGACCTCTTTGCCTCCAGGGAGAACAGGAAGGTTCCAAAGTTTTTCTCTCTCACAAAAGAGTCGGATTTAGGAGGGATAGACGCTCTGGCTCACAGATGGGACTTCGGACTGGCATATGCTTTCCCTCCTCTTGCTCTCATCCCCAGGGTGCTGCAGAAGCGAAGCTGGACAGGGATGCATCTCATCCTTATCGCTCCCTGGTGGCCAAGAAGGGCGTAGTTTCCCACTCTGAAGGGGTGGTCAGTCGCCCCGCCGTTTCATCTGCCTCTCAGGCAAGGTCTTCTCCACCAGGGCCCAGTGTATCATCTCGATCCAGGGTTTCTGGCCCTGACGGCCTGGTGCTTGAGAGGGAACTCCTTAGAGGCAAAGGGTGTTCAGAGAAGGTAATTGATACCCTCCTACTGAGCAGGAAGCCAGTCACCAGGTGTATTTATGCCAAGATCTTGGGGGGGGGGGTCTTTTCTCGCTGGTGCGTGGCAAGAAAAGTCCCAGGACAAGCGACCCCATCCGTTCTGGAGTTTCTCCAGGATGGGGTGGATTTGGGTCTAGCAGTCAAGACCCTCAGGGTACAGGTGGCAGCCCTATCGGTATTCTTAGATAGGAGGCTGGCTGTGCACCCGCTCATAAAAAGATTTTTGTTAGCCAGGGAGAGGGTGACCCCGGTGAAATTAAAGAGTTTCCCACCGTGGGATTTATCCTTGGTCCTGGATGCTCTGACCAGGGAGCCGTTTGAGCCAGTAGCTCAGACGGCCTTTAAGTTTCTTTCTTTAAAGTTGGCTTTCCTTTTGGCTATTACGTCAGCCAGAAGGATAGGAGACTTACAGGCTCTGACAGTTAAAGAGCCGTTTTTGTTGGTTTTGGAGGATAGGGTTGTACTCAGGCAGGACCCCATATACCTCCCTAAGGTGGCTTCACAATTTTAGGAGCCAGGAGATTGTTCTCCCCTCGTTTTGCGCAGCCCCTCGACATGAGAGAGAGGCTAGCTTTCATACTTTAGACGTTAGACGTTGTCTATTAATTTACTTAGACCGGGTCAAAGGGTTCAGAAGGTCTAATCACTTGTTAGTTAATTTCTGGGGCCAGAAGAGGGGTCTCCAGGCATCTAAGTCGACCGTGGCAAGGTGGATAAGGCAGGCAATTTTAGTAGGTTATGAGCAGGCGGATAACTCAGCCCCTGCTCAATTGAAAGCTCATTCCACTAGGTCTCTGGCGACCTCTTGGGCTGAAAAGGCGGGCGCTTCGATTGACCAGATTTGTAAGGCGGCCATGTGGACAAGCCAGAACACGTTCCTGAGGTACTACAGGATTGAGTTGTTGTCACCTCAGGACCTGGCGTTTGGAAGAAAAGTCCTGCAGGCAGTGGTCCCACCCTAAAGGTAGGCCTGAGCTCCTTGCTCATCATCTCAGCAGTGCCGTCCTGGAAGAATGACTTGAGAAAATTCCAGTTACACTTACCGGTAACGGTGTTTCTGGGAATTCTTCCAGGACAGCAGGCCTACTTCCCACCCTTTTATGTGTTGGTGTTGTCTGTTAGCACAGAAGGATGCACTCATGCATTGGTGTGGGGTAATACTTTGTCTCAACTGAGGGGCAGAGGGAGGGTGGGGCCTTTTAAACTCTGTTCTTGATTGTGTTTCCTGTCCAGGTGAGACCGTCATCTAAGCAGTGCCGTCCTGGAAGAATTCCCAGAAACACCGTTACCGGTAAGTGTAACTGGAATTTTTGCTTTCGTTCAGCCAGCTTTACTTTTAAAGAGTTCCTTTTCTCTTTCTGAGACCAGAAGTGAAGGAAATCCTCCCAATAGAACACAAACAAGTGGGGAAAAAAACTTTAAAGGGTTTTTAGCCATTCCCTATGTGTAGTCAAACCTTTTTTTTTTTCAAAAAAATAGCTATTGCTGGAGATGCAGATGGCACTCTGGGAAACTGTTCCATAAGGTACTTATCCCAAGATAAGCCCATTCAAGCTCGAAGTAGAAGCTCTTTTCTACACTCCTACCAATCACACCTGATCCGGCCATTTACTTTGTCGATCTTTCACCGCCCCATGTGCCTAAGGATGCCAGAATTCAGACCATACATTTCTTATGACCGCAAGATGCTTGATTGCCAGTCACACTTGCTGGCCTAGTCATCCTCCGCTATCGCAGGAATGAGCTCTCAAATGCTGAGCTCAGAGCTACTGTGTCAGAGGAGAGAGAGAGAGAGAGTGTGAGAGGGGGTTTGAATCAGAGAAAGACTCCAGTGATGGTGGAGGTGAGCAGTGATGACTTGGCCTCACTTAGCAACATTCTGGGAGTACTTAGCAATGGCCTGGGAGTATTCCATTCCGGTTTCGTAAGGTATGTAAATGGCCTACACCTATAGCAAGGGTATTCTTCTTTAGTCAGAGCTGCACAGTTTGTTTTAATCTACAAACATCCCTTACCTGCATAGGCAGTTTTTTTTGTAAAGGTGAACTATCCTTTTATGTGCCAGAGATGTGACAGCTTAATTCCCAGAAGCAGTTTAGATGATCTGAACCTTACATCAGTAACGATCTTGGATGCATATTATTCAGGGGCCTACTTTTTGATATCACTGTATATTTCCTGCATAAGAATATATATATATATATTTTTTAATAAATCTTCATAAGTTATGAAAAACAGATTTCACATGATTTACAGCGCTTCCCTTGGTTTTATTGCAGTATAATGCTCATGTGTGTGCGCCTTTTTTTTATTTACAGTAAAAGCAAATTTGAAGACATTATGGGAATTTTTAAATGCTACAGCAAACTGGTAGATATCCTGAAAGAAAAATCTGGGAAATCGAAACCTGGCAATAGTAAAGCTTGTAAAAGCTTGCTCTCTATGGGATTTGTTTCCACAATTTTAACTGCACTGTTCAGGTACTATATCAGTTCTTGCATCAATAACTAGAAGTTCTAATATATTTTGGTTTTATGTTTTAAAACAAGTTCTTTATCAGTTGGCGTTACATGTTTTTTTTCTGTACCTTTTGAGCTTTACAGTATGTATTTATCACTTTCAGAGACAGTACAAGAGCCCATGAGGAAAGCCTTAGTGTTCTGAGAGCCAGTCTAGACTTCATGAGATACACGGTGTCTGTGGCATTGCAGAAAATACAGCAGCTGAAGGAGACAGGGGTCACTGATGGGCCTGATGGACAAAATAGCGACAAAATGTTCCACAGCATCTGTGAAATTACCAGGTAATGCACAAAATGGCCAGCTGTACCTTAATCGGGTTAATAGAAATGATATCACTCTGTGTTAAAGTTTTCTAAGACTGGCCATACATTACACAAATTTCTTGTTTAATTTCCTTTAGATTTACCTTTAACTATGTAGTGCAAGGGCCTGCCTGATTGTATGCAAATCGAAAGTGTTTAGGTGTGACCTCATATAAGATTTTGGTAAATCTAAGGCCCCGTTCACACCTGAACGATTCTCTGCTTGAAGCTTGTAGCTCTAAAAGCTCATTAAGCCAAATCCCATTCATTTCAATGGCCCCTGTTCACATCTGAGCGTTCTGTTGCCTGAAGCAAAACGCCTGAAGTGCAAAAAAAAGTACATGATTACCTACTTGCTGACCAGTCATCGTCATTTTACTGTGACAGGTTGGCTCTCCTGCGCGAACCGCTGCGGCTGTACGGCGGCCCGCGTGATTTGCAGGTGTGCCCGGCGGACTCTATATCCGCGCGACCCGTGATCATTGTGTACAGAGGCAGAACGGGGATTTGCCTATGTAAACAAGATCTCTGCCATGTCATCTGGAACAGCGATCTGTCATGTCCCTGGCAGCCCATCCCCCCTACAGTTAGAACACACTTAACCCCTTGATCGCCCCCTAGTGTTAACCCCTTCCCTGCCAGTGTCATTTTATACAGTGTTCACTGCATTTTTATAGCACTGATCAATGTAGTAATTTCCCTGGTCCCCAAAAAGTGTAATTTGAGGTCAGATTTGTCCGCAGCAATTGTCGCAGTCCCGCTAAAAATCGCAGATCGCCACTATTAACAATAAAAAAAAATAAAAGTCCCTAAATCTATCCCATAGTTTGTAGACATAACTCTTGCGTAAACCAATCAATATACGTCTATTGCGTTTTTTTTTTTTTTTTTAACCAAAAATATATGTAGAAGAATATATATCGGTCTAAATTCGTTTTTTTGTTTGTTTTTTTTTTTTGGATACCAATTATAGCAGAAAGTAAAAAAAAAGTTTTTTTTTTTTTCTTTTCAAAATTGTCGCTCTTCTTCTTTTTTTTTTTTTTTTTTTTTATAGCGCAAAAAATTAAACCCGCAGAGGTGATGAAATACCACCAAAGGAAAACTCTATTTGTGAGAAAAAAAGGACATCAATTTTGTTTGGGTACAACCTCACACGACCGTGCAATTGCCAGTTAAAGCGACGCCGTGCCGAATCGCAAAAAATAGCCGGGTCAGGAAGTGGGTAAATCCTTCCGGGGCTGAAGTGGTTACAAGCGTTTTTAGCCCCATAGACTTTAATAGCAACACCTGACTTGAGCGTTTTACGAGCGTTTTCTGCTCAAATAGCAGCTCTCAACCCCTAATTTCCTCTCCTCCCCCTGGTGCTTTCTATTGGCTAAAAAAACCCCCCATAAAACGTTTGTAATTCGCTTCTAAAATGCTTTAAAAAAGCTGCAAAAAAGCCTAAACATATGCCGAAAAACGATAGTGAATCGATACACTCCTGTGAAGGGAGCCTAAAGGAAAATTGTATAATGTATGGCCAGCCTAAGCCTTTTTGGGTATCCTAATTTTTTATGTAATCGTAGGACAGCCACCATCGCATGTATACAGGCTTCCTTGTCCATAATTTTGCCATATTTCTCAGTGCAAATGTACTGGGCAGCTCAGTCAGATTGAAAACTACAGTTGTTGGACACAACAGGAAGATCCATTGCAGAGAAAGAGAATCTGCAAATTTGCATATGCAGTAGTACAGTAATATAAATATGAAGCTACAAGCATGCGCAAATGTGAAAGATTAATATTTTACTGAATCAAAATATGAATTACTTAAAGCATGATCACGTTTTGCTATTAATAGAATTTAGGTTTTTATAGAAGTCTCCAAAATGGCATTTATCACATTGCTGGTAGCATCTTGCCTGTGATTCTATTTTTTTTTTTTTTTTTTTTTTATTTCATTGGCCCTTATTTTCTGAGCAAATTATAGTTATTGAGCACAGGTTTGCTTTAACCCTAAATGATCAAATAAGTTCACCTTTTAAGAAAAAATAACTGCACATATTTTTGCAGAAAAGAAACGTGCATGTATTTTTTTTTTCCTACAGGAGCCTGGAAAGCATTGCACCCCTCGGTGGATCAGGGGTGCAATGTTTGGCTTCTGCAGACAAGCCCTGCAGCTTTCAGCCCTATACGGGCTTGTGCATTGACTATGAGAGCGCTCGTCACCACTGCAGTCCATTCAGAACTACAAGCCACAGTGGCTGGCAGTAGTTGTAGTCTATTCATTCACAGGAAACTTTAAATGGATAATGCAGCCATGTGGGCGGAGTCCCACACAGCCATGCTGTTTTTGAATTGTCACCATGGGTGTGGGGAGAAGATCCCTTGCTCGCTGTCATACTGATGTGGGGGGGGGGGGGGGAGAGGCTGCAGGAGCTGGGACATCTTACAGATTCCACCCTAAATACAGGTAGAACATGTAACATGTTCCGAAGAGTGAACTTATCTTTTAAAGGGTAAGTTCACCTTTACAGAAGAATCTGTAAAGTGAACTTACATAGGACCCCCTCCTCATCCCGCCGGTCCTGCTGACCTGGAGTCCGGCGATCACCTGCACTGACACATTGGGTCGCCGCTTGACCGGTCCAGTGCTTAGAATTCCCCTGCGTCTCAATCTCCTAAACGTACCTTGCAGAGTATGTATTGGAGGCATTGTAATTGGTTGGCACCATCACATGGGCGGAGCCGACCAATCAACCTGCGCAGCCCGTCCTGTCACCGCAGGTTAACGGGAGAGAAAGCTGCGGGGATTTTTAAATCTCCAGACGGGTAAAGCATCTATGCGATCTGTCAGAACGAGTGATTTGCCAGACTCCAGTGTAGGTTCACCTTACAGATTTTCTGTAAAGGTGAACTTGCACTTTAAGGAAACCAGTACTGAGTGAAAAATATAGGAAGCAAGAGCTGATCTCCTTCACAAAAATGCTAGTTGCCTGCCTCACTCACCCTTTCAGTCCCTGACCTGGAACAAGCATAGAGCAAGTGAAGTTGGAATAAAGATAGAACTCCTGATCTTTGGGGTCAATGACTGAAAGTATTAGGCTTACATACACACAAGCATTATGAAAAACGAGCTGTAAAGCTAGTACCAACTCCAGGAAAAAAACTGCATTAAAAATGTGTTTTTACCAGCGTTTTGCATTGGCGTCAATGCGCATTTATCCGCGCTAGCTTTTAGCCGCGTTTCTCTGTATCTATTCAAAATCAGATCAGTATTTCACTATGGGAGCCCATTGATTTGAATAGAAGTCGGATCATGATGATCCGACTTGCGGTGCAACTTGTGTGCTATTGCACATAGTTCCAAAAGGAATGTTTTGAGTCCTCTCTGCAGATATGCACTCTTAAATTTAATTCTAATGTCACGGTAAAGCAGTAAGTTTTTTTTTTTTTTTTTTTTTTTTGGCCCATTTAGAAATGAGTCTAAGGCCCCTTTCACACTTGTGTGAGTTGTCCTGCGATTTGGGACTGCAAAGTCTCATGACAAGTCGTTCCCCATTATTTCTAATGAGTGCCATTCATATCTGTACGACTTTAAAGTCGTGCCGACTTTACATTAATTCCTGCATTACTTTGGTCCAACTTTGATGCAACTTGAGGTCCATAGACTTCAATGTTAAACCCTCAAAGTCTCATGCAAATTGCACCTGAATAATATAGATGTGATTCCTGTACTATTTCTGTACGACTTTGTAATATGTACAGATCCAAAATCGCGGCAAAAAATCACGGAAAAATTGTGGTAAAATGCATTGCACAAGTGTGAAAGGGGCTATTTTGTTGATTACATCTACACTCACAGGCCACTTAATTTGATACACCTTGCTAGTACCAGTTTGGACCCCCTTTTGCCTTCAGAGCTGCCTTCATTCTTCATGGTATAGATTCAACTAGGTGTTGGAAACATTCCTCAGAGATTTTGGTCCATAGTGACAAGATAGCATCACGCAGTTGCTGCAGATTTGTCGGCTGCACATCCATGAAGCAAATCTCCAGTTCCACCACATCCCAAAGGTGCTCTACTGGATTAAGGTCTGGTGAGTGTGGAGGCCATTGGAGTACAGGGGGGACCTCATTGTCCAGTGGTGAGATGATTGGAGCTTTGTGCCATGGTGCATTATCCTGCTGGAAGGAGCCATCAGAAGATGGGTACACTGTAGTCATAAAGGGATGGACATGGCCAGCAACAATACTCAGGTAGGCCATGGTGTTTAAACGATGCTCAGTTGGTACTAAGGGGCCCAAAGTGTGCCAAGAAAATATCTCCAGCCTGAATCGGTGATACAGGGCAGAATAGATCCATGCTTTCATGTTTACGCCAAATTGTGACCCTACCATCTGAATGTCGCAGCTGAAATCGAGACTCATCAGACCAGGCAATGTTTTTTCGTATCTTCTATTCAATTTTGATGAGCCTGTGTGAATTGTAGCCTCAGTTTCCTGTTCTTAGCTGACAGGAGTGGCACCTGGTGTGGTGGTCTGCTGCTGTAGCCCATCTGCTTCAAGGTTCGATGTGTTGTGCATTCAGAGATGGTATTTTGCATACCTTGGTTGTAACGAGTGGTTATTTGAGGTATTACCTTTCTATCATCTCAAACCAGTCTGCCCATTCTCCTCTGACATCGAGGCATTTTCCTCCACACAACTGCCGCTCACTGGATATTTTCTCTTTTTCGGAACATTCTCTGTAAACCCGAGAGACGGTTGTGCGTGAAAATTGCAGTAGATCAGCAGATTTTTAAATACTCAGACCAGCCCGTCTGGCACCAATAACCAGGCCACATTCAAAGTCACTTAACTCCCCTTTCTTCCCTATTCTGATACTCGGTTTGAACTTCAGCAAGTCGTCTTCACCACGTCTAATGCCTAAATGCATTGACTTGCTGCCATGTGATTGGCTGATTAGTAATTTGTGTTACCAAGCAATTGGACAGGTGTACCTAATAAAGTGGCAGTTGAGTGTGTTTTATTGTCCAGTCTGTTTTGTGGTGGCCAGGGATTAATGCACCTCCTTTTTGTGGTTGGCTTTTTTATATGCAGGGTGCTAATGTGGAGATACACATCTATCCCATCTGCTGCTGAGGATTCTGGGAAAAAGGATAAAGGGAAGAACATTTCTCTGATGTGTTTAGAGGGTTTGGTGCAGATCTTTTACACTATTCAGCTGCGCTACCCAACAAAGATCTCGCAGTTCCTGGCAGCTTTGGGTAAGTTTCTTTTGTTTTATGTACAAATTCTCTGTGCGGATTATTGAAATTTATTTTATTTATCTTTTGTTTACTGTCTTTTATGTTTAGCTTACAGAACATTTGTGCAGACAGCTATCGATCTTAACCACTTCAGCTCCGAAAGGATTTCACACTTTAGGACCAGAGCACTTTTTGCGATTTGACACTGCGTCGCTTTAACTGACAATTGCGCGGTCATGCGATGTTGTACGCAAACAAAATTTGTGTCCTTTTTTCCCCACAAATAGAGCTTTCTTTTGGTGGTATTTGATCCCCTCTGCCTCATTTCTGATCACCGCTATAAATAAAAAAAGAGCGACAATTTTGCAAAAAACAAACAAACCGTTTTTCTTACTTTTTGCTAAAATACAAATCCAAAAAAAAAAATATAAAAAAAATTTTTTTTTCATTAGTTTTGGCTGATTTATATTCTTCCTCATATTTTTGGTTAAAAAAAAATTGCAATCGGCGTTTATTGATTGGTTTGCGCAAAAGTTGCCGCGTTTATGGATGATGAGAATTAATTTCTGGGGTTTTTATTTTTTACTAGTAATGGTGGCGATCTGCGATTTTTAGCAATACTGCAATATTGCGGCGGACACGTCGGACCATTTTGACACTTTTTTGGGACCATTGGCATTTATACAGCGATCAGTGCTATAAAAATGCACTGATTACTGTGTAAATGCTATTGGCAGTGAAGGGGTTAACCTGGAGGGGGTGCTCTAAGGGTTAACTGTGTTCTAACTGTATTGATGCTGGGCTGGCAGGGGGAGGGAGTGATCACAGCTTCAATATACAGGAAGCCTATTTTTTGCACTACAAATAAAGACCGAAAATTTTGAAAAAAAAAACGTTTTTTCTTTGTTTCTGTCACAAAACTTTGTATAAGTAAATTTTCTCCATCACTGACGGGCACTGATGTGGCTACACTGATGGGCACTGATGAGGCAGTACCGACTGTCACTAATGAGGTGGCACTGGTAAAGTTGCACTGATGGGGCACATACAAGCAGCACTGATGGGCACTGATAGGTGGCACTGATGAGCAACACTGACGGGCACTGATAGGTGGCACTGCTGGGCGCTGGTAGGTGGCACAGGTGGGCACTGGTAGGTGGCACAGGTGGGCACTGATAGGCACTGGTACATGGCACTGGTGCATATAGCACTGTTAGGGATGGCACTGGCAGGCATCATATATGGGCACAGTGCCATCCCTACAGTGCACTGTATTGCCCTTCCCTGGTGGTCCTGGGCAGCCTCCATATTGTCTCTTCCTATTTACTGTGATCAGCCGTGATTGGTCCCGGCTGATCACATGGTAAAAGGCTTTTACCTCGGTCGGTAATGCGGTGGGTCAGACTGACCCACGGCACCACCGATCGCCGCAATTGCGGGTTATCCTGATTACGTCAATAGACGTCCAGTCAGCATAACGAACACCCCGCCCAGCCGTCATTTGTCAATAGGCCGGGCGGGAAGACGAGACCCTTCTACATCACTTGTGATAAACCCACAGAATATTTCTGATGCACATCTCAGCCGCCCGTCACTCCTTTTCCTCTTTCTTCTTTTCTTTCTCTTTTTTCCCTTATTCTGGTTCTGATTACCTCACTTGTTTACCCAACTGACTATTACTTCAGTTTTCTGATCTCTATATCAGTAGGAAGGACTTAAGATCCCGGTTCTTTTCCACTCAAGAGATCAAGCTATTACTACGGGGAGTTACCATGTTGCTAGTTGGCAACCGGGGGCGTGGGGGAAGGGGATAGTCGGGGGTGAGTGACCGGGCTAACCCCTCTGACTTAACATGCCCAGGAGATAGATGGCGTGGGATTGGAGGGAGGTCCGGGGCCGCCACTGGTTACCCCCGAACCCATGGGGCCCAATAAATGTTCATTGGAGGTATGCTCTCTCGTATGTTTGACACTGACTGTTTGACTCTCGAATGCAAAACATTTGTACTTGAATGCTCTTTTGCATATCCTACTTTTGTATTGTTGAAATACTTAATAAACAAATTTCAATTATATATAAAAAAAAAAGAACCAAGAGATACTTTGTTTTATACTTAGAAGCAATATTGTCAGAAACTTGGCAGGCTGCCTGGATTTTTGTTCATCTTTAAGGCCCCTTTCACACTTGTGGACCGTTCAGTTCCTTTGTCAGTTTTTCAGACGGACCTGAATGGACGCTCCATGTATCTCTACGGAGCGACGGATGTCAGTGGTGACATGTCTGCTCAGCATCCGCTCCGCTAAATCTAGACGGATGGAAACCCTATTTTCCATCCGTCTGGATCAGATGAAAACCGACAGGCGGAATTCATTTTATGCAATCTTTATGGGGTGAAATATGCACGGTGGACTATTTTAAATGGGATCAAACAATCCCTCAAGGAAACCAGGGATTGAAAGGGGAAACCCCATATATCATCCCAATCACCTTTGTCAAGATTCGGGATGTCTTGCAACCACCTAGCTCTGAGAACAGGTAGGGATATCCTAAAAAGATGAAAGTACCGATACACTTTGGATCAATGTAACAGGTTTGGTGGGATAAATACATAAGGAGTACTAAGACGGAAATTCCTTTTTTTGGAAAAATGCAGCTCCACGTTTCCTCCACTGCTTGGCACAATGGCTAAAAGCCAAGGCATTTGGTGACATGATTTTTTGAAAAGAAAAGAATGGTAGTGTAACCTAATTATCTGTTGATAATGAGGAGCACAGGAGGATTTGAGGAGCAGAATTTTCTCCTGGAAAGCTAATTATTTCAGCCCTGTTAGTCTTCATTTATCAATCCCGGCAAGACTGTTAAAACAGCCTAAAGGTAACATTTGATTAAAAGTCTGATTTAAAATTTAGACATATAGCACATGCTATGTGATTTAGTACTTTTATGCATTTTTTTAAGTCCCAGTGAATATAAATGTCTTAAAGAAAAAAATGCTATCTGTTAAACGTAATGGCTTAATAACTTTGTGTCCTCTGTGATCCCATAACATTTTATTATAGATAATGACGGTGAAGAGGAATCTGGAGAAACCAATATCATGGAGAAGGCTGCCTATCAGATTTCACAGTTTCAAGTATGTTTTACAAATGTTGCTATAATGTGGGCACTTCTATTATGATGGGGATGCAGGAAGCCTTTGTCTCCTAACACTAAACTTTTTTAGTAGAGCAATACTTTGTGACAAGTTGTATGAGTGAACACATCCTACATGACCAACACTGATATTAGTGTATAGTTATTACAAGAAAGCTTGTAATGTCTGCTGTCATATTTTCCAAAACACACATCTATAATGGTTTTTAACAAAGCTTTATTTTAATCACAGTACTTAAAGGAGTTGTAAACCCTCAAGGTTTTTCACCTTAATGCATTCTATGCATTAAGGTGAAACACCTTCTGCACTGCAGCTGCCTCCCACTTGAACCCTATCATTCTAGTGACGAGCACGAGCTCAGCAGCTCCCGCCGCTGTCTCGGATCCTCATTGGATAGATTGATAGCAGCAGGAGCCATTGGCTCCCGCTGCTGTCAATCAAATTCAGTGACATGGGGGCGGGGCCGAGTCCTGCTGTCTGTGGATGCAGCAGCAGGATTCGGGAGTGGGCCCGCTCGAGTGCCCCCATGGAAAGCATCTCTGTTGGGGCACCCGATGAAGAGGAGGAGCGCCGCCGGGACACCCCAGAAAAGGAGGATTGGGGCAGCAAAAAAAGTCGACGTTTTTCGGCGTTATGCATTGGCGTTTTTGAGCGCTAGTGAGCGTCGGCGTCAATAGACGTTTTTTTAAAAAGAAATCATTCCTCTGCTATTTTTCAACCTAAAAACGTCGGCGTCAAAAAACGCCGGTACAATATTAGGTGGCGTTTGTTGGCGTCTCGAGGCGTTATGCGGCACTTTTTGACGTCGATGCAGCCAAGGAACGCGCTGGTCATGGGTTCTTTGATACGCCGACGCCATCTACAGCTCAAAAACGCCATTGACTAACATGGGGAGCAGAAAAAAACGTCAGTAGATGCCGGCGTCAAACGCCTGTGTGTATGAGGCCTAAAAAGTGTTTTTTCCCTTGGAGGAAACTTGATAAGTGAGAAATCAGTTTTTAAAATTTAGGAATTTAATTTTGCCTCCTATAGTTTGCTAGTATTTGCCATGTATAGCTGTGCTCTGTACATTTAGCTTAATTTGTGAGATATGTCTTGAAGGATCACTGTGTGCTGAAAGCTTGCTGGGTTTACATATACACTCACCGGCCACTTTATTAGGTACACCTTGTTAATACTGGGTTGGACCCAGCTTTGCCTTCAGAACTTCCTCAGTGATTGTAAAGTCTTTTTTTTGTTAAAATAACAATATGTTATACTTGCCTGCTCTGTTGCAGTGGATTTGCACAGAGCAGCCTGGATCCTCCTCTTCTTGGGAGAGGATAGCATAGAATGCATTAAGATAAAAAAAAACTCTTGCCTTTACAACTCCTTTAATTATTCGTGGCATAGATTCAACTAGGTGTTGGAAACATTCCTCAGAGATTTTTGTCCATAGTGACACGATGGCATCACGCAGTTGCTGCAGATTTGTCATCTGCACATCCATGATGCAAATCTCCCGTTCCACCACATCCCAAAGGTGCTTTATTGGATTGAGATCTGGTGACTGTGGAGGCCATTGGAGTTCAGTGAACTCATTGGACATGGTCAGCAACAATACTCAGGTAGGCCGTGGTGTTTAAACAATGCTCAATTGGTACTGAGGGGCCCAAAGTGTGCCAAGAAAATATCCCCCACACCATTACACCACCAGCCTGAACCGTTGACACAAGGCAGGCTGGATCCATGATTTAATATTGTTTACCCAAAATTCTCACCCTACCATCTGAATGTGACCGGTGAGTGTATCTGAGTTGCATTTTTATTTGAACCTTTATTCAAAAGAGCTCCAACCAATTTATTCTCTTTTTATAGCAAGGGACATTTTCCCTCATTTCTGTCTTAGAAACAGTGGTCACTAAGGCAGGAAGTGAGGAAAAATCTCCCCAGCAAGGACACAGCAATAAATACCTGACAGAAAGGGGGAGGTTTCTTTTGCCCTACCCCCCTTTCTTAGAGATCATGTGACCAAATTGACTATGATTAGGGCCATGTTTGTCTGAAACGCAAAGTCTGGTTACAGTCATGGATTTTATACTGTACCCTGTTTACAGTAAATATTATACCACAAAGTTCCTGAATCAGTGCCATCTATAAAATACAGTTCGATTTGGATGGCTTACAGCTGCTTTAGCCGCAACACCCACTCTGTTTCAACCTATACAGAAGACATGCCAGTGCTCCAGGTGGGTCCGCTGCTACAATCCTCTCTCTTATATCCATCGGGAGCCAGCTCAGCAAATCCAGCCGTATGTAATGAGAGATATGGGATCCAAACACTTGCACTAGCAAATAATCATCCAATTTACTGAAAGTATAAAAATACCAAAAAAAAACAGCAAAGAACAAAGTCGACGTGGTTTTTGCTAACTAGTGCTTACTCGTGACCATAATTAACAACCTCAGCCCCGGAAGGATTTCCCCCTTTATGACCAGAGCACTTTTTATGATTCGGCACTGCGTCACTTTAACTGACAATTGCGCGGTCGTGCAACGTTGTACCTAAACAAAATTGGCAACCTTTTTTTCCCCAAATAGAGCTTTATTTTGGTGGTATTTGATCACATCTGTGTGTGTGTGTTTTTTTTTTCTTGCGCTATAAACAAAGGGCGACAATTTGGAGAAAAAAAAAAAACACAATATTTCTTACTTTTTGCTAAAATACATATCCAAAAAAAAAAAAAAAATTTATTCATCAGTTTAGTTCTATATTCTTCCTCATATTTTTGCTAAAAAAAAAAATCGCAATTGGCGTATATTGATTGGTTTGTGCAAAAGTTGGTGCGTTTACAAACCTGAGAATTTATCGGGTTTTTATTTTTTATTTTTTACTAGTAATGGCGGGGATCTGCGATTTTTTAGTGGGATTGCGACATTGCGGTGGACAGATCGGACACTTTTGACACTTTTTTGGGACCATTGGCATTTATACAGCGATCAGTGCTATGAAAATGCACTGATTACTGTGTAAATGTCACTGACAGGGAAGGGGTTAACACTTGGGGGTGATCAAGGGGTTAAATGTGTTCCCTGCTCGTGTTTCTAACTATGTGGGGGCTGGGATGACTGGGAGAGGAGAGTGATCACTGCTCCCATATACAGGGAGCATACGATCACACTCCTTCTCCCCTGTCGTAATGGGGATTTGCTTATTTGCAGTAGCGGTCCCCGATCTGTCACTGCGGGGGAGCGATTGTGGGTAGCTGGCGGACGTAGAGTCCGCCCTACCCACTCCCTGGCTCCCCCGCTACACAGTGAGAGTGTGCGCGCCCACGTTCCTCACTCTCGCAGCCGCTGTCAGGTGACGCCGGTTTGTGTTATCGAGCCAGACTGCCGCCGTCAAATGACGGCGGGCGGTCGTTAAGTGCTAGTTAGCGTGAAACATGTCAACTTTGTTCTTTGCCCCATAATGTTTTGTCTGCTATTTTGCCATTTATTATACTTTAAATAAAGTGGATGATTTTTTCAGAGTGCAACTGTGTGGATCCTATATGTCTGTTTTCAGCCTGCTTGGGTTGAGCATGGTCAGTTTTATTTCCTCATGTGACCAAAGGCCTAGGTTTGTTATGTGATCATCACAGGAGGGTTTTTTTGTTGGTTTCTTTTGTTGAAAATGGTGTTGCATGTTACAAATACTGTTAATGTTTACATATTCGCTGTAATAGAAGTTGTACTTTCTTTACACAGAAGTCTCTTACAAATCAGCTTAACTGCGGGGAAGATGAATTTAATAGCAAAGAAGCTGTGCTGTTAGTGAGCATCCTATCTATACTGTATCGATTTCTGGAGCCTTCTTCTCAGCAGGTCAGAGACTGTGCTTTATATGATGCTGATTTAGTACTGATGCTGTGAATTTTGCACCATGTAATTTGTTAGTGCTGTGAAAAAGAATGAAATAAATACTATATGTAACAAACATAAATGTACTTTTTATTTTTTTTTTTTTTAAAGGTGTTTATTTAGATTTTCATAACCAAAAGAAAACCGTACACAGATTCACCGAGCTACAATTAAATGTAAATGAATTTTGATGCACATTAGTATACAGACATCACATTTTTGGGACACCAGAGTGTTAACAAAACAAAGGACCCCAAACAGGAGCCCTATTAAGGGAGTGTCAACACTCGATATCGCCCTAAATTAAAACTTACAAAGCCCGAAACACATTCACACTCCAATACATAATACATTAAAAAATACAATAAATACAAGTGCCCCCCCCCCCCCCCCCCCCCCCCAAAATCCACAAAAGAGGACTAAAATAAAGAACTCAGACAAACCAATAAATCGTAGCATTAGTGAACCGAATTATAGCGACAATATTCAATTTCGTTGAGATAACAAGACCTTGCCCCAAAATGACTCAGACATCCAACCATGGTTGCCATATTTTATTGATTTTTGTTTTTTTTGTTTTTTTTTGGGCTTGCCCTACTCTTATAGATTAGTTTGAGCTTAGGCAGATCCCCGTTTACCATAAAGCTATTCAGCTGTAGGAGGATTTGCATCTTTCCAATGCAACAAGATTACTTTGCGTGCATAGAACAATAACATACGTTTTTGAATTCAAGTTTGAGTCCTAGGAAAATAGTCATTTAAGATACCTAAAAGTCCGACTTCTGGGGACTGCGGTACTGGAAGACTAAGCTTTTGCTCAAAAAAAAGAAAATGCAATACTCCAAAAGATTGACAGACCTGGGCAATTCCAAAACATATATGAGGACTGTCCACAGCGAGAACAAGCAACGGTAGACCCCAGTCCCTTACAAGCCAATTTGGCCGGTGTATAGTGAAGATGATGAATAAACTTAAATTGAATAACTTGGTCTGCTGTACTAATGATATCCTGGACACATACTTCTGTGACCTCCTCCCAACCCTCCTCAGAGAGCCCAGGCAATAGCAAAAAGCCACTTGCGGTGGCCTATCTGGAATGGGCAGGCCCCATCCAACTGTAGGTGACTATAGAAAAGTGGTTTCCAACTTAGTAAGTTCTGTATAGGATAATAAGTCCTCCAAAGAAGATTCAGTGAGCTGCACAGTCAGGGACCCAAACTGTGTTTGAATAGCATGACGAAACAAAAGATAGAGCATAAATATACTTGCTTTATTTGGCCTTTGAATATTGACTGTAACATAGAATTTTGTTTCATTTTCTAGTATGTGCAGATGCTCTCATGGATTGTCAAAATTTGTAAAGAAACCAGTTATGGTAAGAAATATTATAGAAGTTAATGGTGTGCATGCATACAGTGTTCACTTTCCATCACCACCAGTGATTATATTAATATGTAATGCAGCTGGCAAGCTTCTGAGCCTAGTGACTGACTGGTATTAAAACTGGTTGTGACAATGACCTTAATCAATCTCTAGAGGGTGTTCTTACAATTGTCATATTGGCTTTGGATGGACTATATACAGTTCTTTTTTTTTTTTTTTTGTACTGGTCTAGAGCAATGGTCTCTAAACTGTGGCCGGGGGCCAGATGCGGTCTTTTGCTTGCTTTTATCTGGCCCTTGGGCCAATATTTCATCCACTGGTAACCAACAATTGCGCACAATGACACCAACTATGGGGGACAATTCCTCTTAATGACACAAACAATGGAGGTAAATTTCTCACAATGACAGCAATAATGGGGCACAATTCCTCCCAATGACACCAACGATGGGACACCATTTCTCTCAATGGCTCCAAGGATAGACCGTTTCTCTCAATGACACCAGCAATGGGGCACAATTCCTCTCAATGACACCAATGATGGGGCACAATTCCTCCCAAAGGCACCAATGATGGGGACAATTCATCACAATGGGACACAGTTTCTCTCAATAACACCAATAATGGGGCCCAATGACATCAGTGATGGGGCACAATTCCTCCCAATGACACCCAACAGTGGGGTACAATTCCTCACAATGACACCAACGATGAGGCAAATTCCTCACAATGACTCCAATGATGGGGCACCATTTTTCTCAATGACACGAACAATGGGGTACGATTCCTCTCAATGACACCAACGATGGGGGAAAATTCATCACAATGACACCAATAATGGGGCACAGTTTCTCTCAATGACCCCAACAATGGGGCTCAATGACAACAGTGATGGGGTTCAATTCCTCCCAATGACACCAACGATGAGGACAATTCCTCCCAATGACACCAACGATGAGGTACAATTTCTCTCAATGACACCAATGATGGGGCACAATTACTCCCACTGAAACAAACAATGGTGCATTATTCTTTCCCACTGACCACAGTCCTGCCCTCGTAAAGTCTGAAGGACAGTACACTGGTCCTTTGTTTAGAAAGTTTGGAGACCCCTGGTCTAGAGCGTCAAGTCCAGATTGTGTGACCCAGGTGTAGAGGAGTAATTCTAAGTCTTTCTGTGTATTAAATGTAATCTCTTGGAATGTAAATCTCAATTCTCAGCAAATTAGTGAGGGCTCTGATGAGTTTTCCTCTGTGCTTACCATAACTTCTCTTGTCTCTACAGAGGATATCCAGTTCTGTAAAAGTGCAATGACTCTTCTGTTTAATATGCATTCTCTGTTCAAGAGTCCAGTGAGCATACTAAGAGAGCTCTGTCAGGACATCCATGGACACCTCGGTGATATTGATCAGGTGAAAAGAGCTCTAACGTTCCATACTCTATTGTGTTTACTTCCTTTTCATATAAAATTGATAAATAACTCTCTTAACCTCTTCCCGCCGTCTGTAGGCATATATGCGGCCTCTTAGTGGATGGTCTTTAACGCAGAGAGACCTTTATATGCGCCCAAATGTAAACATTTCTGTGCTGAGAGCATGTGCACTGCGCGCTCCCAGCACAGTTACCAGCAGTTACCGGAAAGGCTCTCGATGCCTACTTGCAATCGGGAGCTTTCCAATCATGAGAGCGATGTGACAGCCAGACACAGTAGTCACATATCGGAATGCCCTCCTGGCATTTCGAACCTCTTAAATGGCCAAGAAAGCTGCCATCTTAGCCTCTGTTTGATCTACAGCTGCCATGGTGCTGCACATGTAATGAGTTATGACTCCAGCCATTTGATGGTTTGGTTTAAAACACAAGCAAATGTGACAGTTGGTAATCGCGACATGCTGAGAATTTAAACGTTTTTAAACTGTTAAATTGATGGGTTAAGTTCCACTTTAAAATAGAAAAATATCTTGGACCTATGTATGCAGCTGTTATTTGTAATCTGTTTTCACGTGTGGACTTTCTACTTCCTTTGTAAATAAATTTGCTATCAGCATACATTGATTCTACATAGATTGAGAAGAGTGTTTTTGATATACGTACCAGATGTCCAGGTATCCAGGATGAAAAAGGGGAGGGGCACATTGGGACTTTATATGAAGTGAAATTATTTCCTGGTAAGGCCAAACACTTCCATCCCTGTTTACATGTTAAAAAATGCTTGAAAACGCTGGGGAAAATGAGTGGGACTTTATATGAAGCAAAGTGGTGGGTGATAAATTGATGGATTATGATAAAAATTCATAATTTATTGATAAACACATAAAGAATATACATAATTGACTTTTCATATATAAATCAATATTCCATATTAGTAAAGATATCATCAAGAAATCCAAGTAATACATAATGCATAGCCCCAATCCATCAATATTTGCATTTATGTTCATGTCCAAGTAACAACCAAAGTGTAACTCAAATATAAGAGTCTGGCCTGTTACCCTCATCACCCCAGAAGGTTAAATCCATTAGGATAATCTTGTCCATAGACCTGATAAGGCGAGTAATAGACGGCGATGGAGGCTCTACGCGTTTCGTGGCAGGTTTTTGCCACTCAGGAAAAAACCGTGATATGACTAAAAAATTAAAGAAAAAGATTTGTATGTATAAAAATTTGCAGCACATGCCAATACATAAGTAGGGGGGTATAACAGCCCCCACATAACGTTGGGAAATAAGACTTACAGCACCGGGGCGCCGGCGGCAGGTTGCCGGGGCAGGAAGGCCATCCGGAGGTGAGTAGGTCGGGAGCTGAGGGGAGAAACTAAGGAGAAGGAGGTCCACACCGGTGGCACCCATGGTGGAAGGGGAGCACCCAGGTGTGTCGCGTCTGAGAGAAACATGAAAACCGCTGTGGATGAGAAAAACAAAACAAACCTGGTATATGTGCTGGGTGAACATGTGAGTGAATGAAGAATAGAAAATAAGGAAAGGGAAGAAGGGAAACATGAATGGTTGAAAATAGTGAGGGGGTGGAATGAGTGAAAGTGAGTGAATGGGGGATGAAAGAAGGACAAATAAGAAAAGAAGATCAGAAAGTGTAGTGTGTACCTGTATGTAGTAGCATAAGGGTGATGGCTAGTATGTGCAGCGTGGCCGGTGTGCTCCATCCCATCCAGGGCGACACCTGGTATAGGTGCCCCCGCCTGTGACCCCCCCCCCCCCCCCCCCCGTCACGCTGCGGCGCATGTGTTAGAGGTAGGTGCCACACACGGGGACTACCGACTGGCAGTGGCATCCTCCGTCTCATGTGCGTCCGCAAGCATGGAAAGCCACAAGATGGCGCGGCCTAACACAGAACGCCGTCCACACCAAGCGGGTGGCATGATGTTGATGCGCAGTGACAGGGATCTCCACCCCCCTGGCCCGAGGGGGGGGGGGGGGAGCCCGCAGTGCGCATCGCAGCTCCCAACCACTCAGAGACCGGGCGGCCAACCCATCACCGCATCCACAGCCAGCGCACCCTAACTGCAGGTCTCAAGGTAAAGAGAGAGTTGGATGATAAGGCTGTCAAGAGAATAACAAAATTAATGAAATTATGGTAAAAACATATATGAATAGAACCTAGGGGAGAGGTACATGGCCCAGTATGAAACTGTAAAGTTGTATTAATGTTACACCACCAAATGCTTCCATCCCTAGTTAATTATTAAGAAGAAAACCTTGGTTGTTACTTGGACATGAACATAAATGTAAATATTGATGGATTGGGGCTATCCATTATGTATTATTTGGATTTTTTGATGATATCTCTACTAATGAATATGGAATATTGATTTATATATGAAATGTCAGTTATGTATATTCTTTTTTATGTGTTTTATCAATGAATTATGCATTTTTATGATCCATCAATTTATCACCCACCACTTCGCTTCATATAAAGTCCCAGGTATCCAGGATGGTTTTTTTTTTTTTTTTTTTTTTTATATATGCTAAATACCATGGTGTGTGGTTTTAACTTGTTTTAATGAATTATCTTAAATGGATATGCTCCAGGTTTGATTATTATTATTTTTTATATTTGTATATGGTTATATTGATGCAAGAGTTTTTCTTCTGGGTCTGTCAATACAGTTTTTTTTGTAGAGTGTAAGATTTAATAAAGTGGAATTCCAGGCACCACCCAACTAAGTTTAATTCCTCAGCCATCCTAGCACCTATTCTGACTAACCTGTGTAAGAAAGCTCTGTATATTTATGAATTTTCAAGGCTGCTGTGGTCCAGTCATGTGATCTCCCCTGTGGCAGCTTCAGAGGAGAGGAAAAAGCGCTCCGACAATAGCTAGTAAAGCCTGGAGGGGTGATGTCACCCATAGGCTTCAATGGATATATATAGAGCTATCTCCTACACAGGTCAGTTAGAATAGGCGTTAGCAGGGGGAGGGAGAATTTTTAATATTAAGTGGTGCCTTGGAACTTTAATGTCAAGAACCCCGGACCTATAGAAGGTTTGAACAACCATAGGATTGATGAATACAATTTGCGACCATATAAGCTATATTTCATACAGTATTTTTTTTCTGCATGTTTTCAGGATTATTTACTTAAGTATTTTCTCTCCTATAGGACATTGAAGTAGAGAAACCATCACACTTCCGCATTGTTAATGTAAAGACTGCAGCTCCTACGGTCACTGTGAGTAGTGGATCAATGAATATTCATCATTTCATTAAGGGATAAGTTCACCTTTGGAAAAAAAAAAATGGGCATTTATTATTTTTTTACTATGAGCCTGCAAAGCATTGCACCCATGATCAGCAGATCTCAGGTTCAATGCAGGGCTCTTGCAGACATTTTGTGTAAGCTGTCTGCTGGTACCTCGTATGGGCAGGCAGTTAGACACTGCCAGGAAGAATAAATGAACTACTTAAAGAGCTCAACAGCGCCCAGGTAATTCATTGAGAACTAGAACCTGACTGCCACAAAGCCTGACGGTACTTGTAGTTTTAAAATTCACAGAACTCTGTGAATGAATAATGTGGGAAGGCGGAGCCCCATGCGGGAAATTAAGACAGCTGGTGGGGGCAAGAAGATCCCCCGCTCGCTGTCACAACAGGGGATCGGGGGCCGATGCTGCAGTAACATGTTACATATTACACCCCGTATATGGTTGTAACATGTAACATAAAGTGAACTTATCCTTTAACATAAGATACTCCTGTGCTACATTATAATGTATGCACAACCACTTAGATTCACAACTTCACTTCATTTGCTGAATAAAATGTGATGGTACAGTGAGTGTAATGCTAGAAGATACTCATAACTACAGTACCAGCAAAGTGTTTGAGCAGTTTCTTAATCTGGCCAACACCTCCCATTTCGGTGTTAGGTGGCAAATATTTCTAGTTGCATTTTCTTAAATAGTGTTACTCGAACTAAACCTGAGTAACACAATGATGGTCACAATGACCATATTACTTTTGGATGCATCCAGCCTTTTAAGAATTCTTACACATAGTGCACATTGTATAAAATCAGTCTTTAAATGTGCATAATTTTTCATACCACTTTTTTTGTCTAGCTTTTGGTTCTAGGTCAGGCTGCAAAAGTTTTGGATGAAGTGGAATGGTTAATTGCAAAATTGAAAACACAGACTGGTTCAGAGAAGAAAAATGGTGAGTGGACTGTCTACCTAGAGCTAGCAGTGTGTTCTGTATGTTTTATTCTATGCTGAGAGCAGAAACTTTTAAATGGGAGTAGTGAGAAATGCCTTTTTTCATTCGGCCAGGGACAATCTGTCACAACTCTCTCTCTCCCCAGGCATTTGTCTTTCACACTAACTAGTCTGCTTCTCAAGGCTTCGTAACACTGCAAGTTTTCCAACTTTATTCAGTGGCTCACAAATGAGATAATTAATTTTACTAATTAGCTTTGACATACCTGGCAGTGGAGAAAACACACTGTCATGCTGGCCATACATGGCTTGAATTTCATTCAGAAAAAAAGTTGGGCTAACAGTGACTCTAGTCACTATTCTGTTGTTCTGATAGCCGCAGGTGGCAGCTGTCAGAATACAATAGCTGGCAGCAGGAAATTTGTCCAAACCTTGTTTAAAGCGGAGCTCCAGGCTCCTTCAGAAAAAATTAGAAGGCAGCAGCTACAAATTCTGTAATATTGTAGCTGCTGACTTTTAATATTCGGACACTTACCTGTCCACAAATCCAGCGGTGTCTTCACCTAAGCCAATTTTTCGATCGGCTCTCAGGTGCTGCCACAGCCATCTCGGCTAAGGGAAACCAGCAGTGAAGCCTTTGCGGCTTCACAGCTGGTTCCTTGCTGTGCTATTTGAATGGCCTGGCGGTGGAGGAAGGAGGAGTGGGGCCGAACTTTTGGCTGAGCTTGCTGCGGTGAAGTCAGCTGGAAGTGGCAGCGCATACCCGTGAAAACCAGGTACCCACTCCCCCCCCCCCCCCCCCCCCCCCCCCC
>BLSH010375649.1:572214-590215 GCA_018402905.1 Glandirana rugosa
CCCCCCCCCCCCCCCCCCCCCTCCCCCATCCCCACAAGGGGCCAAATGTGGCAACGAAGGGGGGGGCAAACAAGCAGAGCTTACCCTTTTGGATGGAGCTCCGCTTTAATATGGATGGGGGAATTTATTACATTTTTGCATGTATGGTCTGCTTTAGTGGGCTTTTTAGTATACTTCATCAGTCCCAGCCAATGTGGCTGATTTACAAAGACTGGGCCAAAAGAATGTGAAGCAAGAATAAAGCGGATTCTCCAACCTTTTTCCACAAGGCCTTGCATAACTGTACCATATGAAATATACCCGAGCCTTACATATCTTAAACATTTTAAGATGACAATTTACAGTTAATCTGTGCTTTGTTACATGTATTAAACACCAAATTTAGCAAAGAATACAAGATACTGTACATTTGGCAGCTAAAACACTCTCTTCTCACTGACTTTGGTACATCGTCTTTACTTTCCTTGTCTAATGAAATGTATGACAGAATGTGTGGGGGGGGGGGGGCATGGTGTAGAAGAGGTTAACAGCCTTTCTAGCAGGCTCCACTGAATAGGTGGGGTGGTGATCACTGAAATGCTACAGCTAGAAAGAAAAGGCTGTAGATCTTAATTTGGTCTGATTAGCAGACTTAAGCTGATCATACACACATAGATTTCATATAAACGCATTCCTCCATTCATGCTCTGCAACGTTAATGGATTAAATCTCCTCCTTTGGCTGTTTTGCCTGGTTAACATCTGATTTAGATGCAGCTGCTGTTTGCTGACAATTTTCTGACTGACTGCTTTGGTTTTTCATTTGAGGGATATTCATCAGGAACAGGCCGAAATTTGCTCCATATATGGCCAGCTTTATTAACCAGCCACGAGTAGACAGTTAATCACTATTGGAGAACATTCACTGGACTTTGAGACATTAAAGGATGAGTTCACCTTGTAGGAAAAAATTATGCACATATTTTTGTAGGAAAAAAGCACACTTGTGTTTTGCTACAGGCTCCTGCAATGCATTGCACCCACTGATTGCAGGTGCAATGTCAGGCTTCTGCACACTCTCCCTCCAGTTTTCTGCTCGTACCTCCGTATGAGCTTTCAGGTAGAAAGCGTAAATGGATTATAAGTCCATTGATCAGCGCAATCCTAGTCCATTGAGAACTTCAAGCCATCTGTTGCGGTGGAAGATGGTACTTGTAGTTTATTCATCCACAGATCTCTATGAATGAATGAAGTGGCTGTGCAGGCAGAGGACCCTTTTTCTGTGGACCTATACTCTTATTGTTATGAGTCTCCAACAATGGAAGCACATGCACTTGCCAGGGCTCTGTAGCTTACACATGTATTTGCAAATGTGTGCAACCCCTGTTTTTAACGCAAACTATTGGACAGGTAAATTTGGTTGATCACAGGCTGTTCGGTAAGATGAGCTTGGAATTCTTAGTTTTTTTGTATACATATTGCACCCTAAATATTGGTTTATCATGTACTAAAGGTAAACTTAGCCTTTCAGTAATAAACTATTTGTAAAAAAGTAAATAGCACCAAATTATTGTAAAAGCATTTAATGCATCATTTTGATTTTATTTTTCTCAGATGACAGTGACACTCAAACTACAAATTCTAGAGAACCTATAGAAAAGGCTATTATTCTGCAGCTGGGTACACTACTGACTGCCTGCCATGAACTGATCCAGACTGCCTTACCAACTGGAAGCTGTATAGACACTTTATTGAAGGAACTCACTAAGATGTACACAACTCTGACTGCTCTTCTCAAATATGTGAGTCGTCCTCGTGGAAGTGAAACCCCATAGCAAATGCACCTGAATATATGTCAGATGGTTGTATCCTGATGTGTATTAAATGTTTTCTTCCTCATTTATTAGGGGACACCGGATCAATTATTCTGATAGAATTAGATTATACCAATGCCTTTAAAGGTTTGACACTGGCAAAAAAAAAAAAAAAAGATGCCAGCCACCATATACCGTATTTTTCGCACCATAAGACGCACCTGACCATAAGACGCACCAAGGTTTTAGAGGAAGAAAACAAGAAAAAAAATATTCTGAACCAAATGGTGTACTAAAGTATTTACCAGTGCAGCCATATACCAGATCCATGAAATACAGCCATATACCAGATCCATGAAATACAGCCATATACCAGATCCATGAAATACAGCCATATTCCAGATCCATGAAATACAGCCATATACCAGATCCATGAAATACAGCCATATACCAGATCCATGAAATACAGCCATATACCAGATCCATGAAATACAGCCATATACCAGATCCATGAAATGCAGCCATATACCAGATCCATGAAATACAGCCATATACCAGATCCATGAAATACAGCCATATACCAGATCCATGAAATGCAGCACATACCTGTGTTCATGATATGCAGCCTGACAGAGCTGAGAGGGAGATTCATATGATGTCATCACCCTGCGCCTAGTGGAGCTCCACTCTGCAGCCAGATCCCATTCAGAAAGAAGACAGAGCAGCTCCAGCCGCCGCAGTACTTCCTTTGACCACTGGGGCCGAATGAAGCCCCGGTGGCCAAATGAAGTACTGCGGCTGCTCTGTCTTCTCACTGTGGGAGATCAGAGCAGAGCAGTGCTCTATGGTGTCGGGGAGCCCGCAGTGTAATGCGGGCTCCCGGCGGCAATGAGGGGGGGGGGATATTTTTCAGGTATTCGCACCATAAGACGCAGGGAGACTTTCCCCCACTTTTTGGGGGAAAAAAGTGCGTCTTATGGTGCGAAAAATACGGTAATTACACCTCCAATCTACTCTTCTGGATCACCAGACTCTCTGGTGTTTCTTCCCTAGTGGTAGAGTTCATAGTTACTACCCCTATTTTTCATCCAGCTTGTTGCATTTCTGTGACCATTGCCCACTCCTTGCAGACATGCTTTTTGAACATCCTAATTATATCCGAATAACTACAATCATCGGTCCTTAAAAAAAAAACATAATTTTTTGTTCTTATCGCACTTGCCATTTTTTGTTCTTACCATAAAATCTATTTTGTGGCGTTCACTAAGAGCACAGGTCCCATCTCTCTATGTTCTTGGTCTTATGTACTGCCAGTGTCCAAACCTCCTGAGGGCAGCAGTATAACCCAATTATATCAGAATACCTACTGATCCTTTGCCTCTTAGTGAACTCCCGGAAACACATTTTACGGAAAGAAATTCCTGTTTTAACTATGTTAAAACTATTAAGCCATGTTGTCTGATATTGTATGTGTTATGTCCAGTACTTGCAGGTTTGTACCAATCACATGGGGGCTGTTCCTACACGTTTGGAAAAGTTGGTAAGTTTTTTTTAACACTAATTTGTTCTCATACATTAAAAAAAAAAAAAAAAAGACAAAGCTTAACAGCGTTTTATTATCTACAGGTTAAACTCTCAGGCTCACATTTAACACCTCAGTGCTATGCCTTCATTACTTATACACAGGTATGTGCAAACAACAGTGTGTGTTAGGAATAGCAGCATAGCATATTGACAATGTTTAATGTTTTAAAAGCCCAAAGCCTCTCCCATAAGCATGATAGTTAATCATATTTCTGTCTTTGAACCCACTACTGTGAATGATAGTGATCATATCATATATACCAGCAGAAAAGCATTAAATTATCAGATGATATGAGCAATGGTTCATATGATGGGGTGAATAGAAGCCAATATCGTAATTTCACTCAGTAGGGCAAAAATATGAGTCGGATTTTGTGCTATCAGCAGTAACAACTTGCTGAGACAGAAAATATTTTACCCCCGGATTGAATGGATGTCATCTAACCATTCTGAGTTTATCAGAAGATGGTGAAAACTTTAGGCACACCAGCGTCAAAAATAAACCGCTGAGGTCCGCGAAGTGAACATTCTTAAACAGATCTAAAAGCATCCTATGGTCTTCTATGTACATTTGCATACTCAACTTTCAGAAGCCTTTACATGCTCTACTTTTCAGGTGCACTTACCAAATCATGAAAAATTTACATACAGAGTCCGGTTTAAAGTGGCTGTAAAGCCACTTGTAAAGTATCTCCAATCCCCTCTGTTAATGCTATGTTTCCCAGTGTGTGTGTGATTTAAAAAAAAAAAAGCTGCTGTGTACCTTATTCCATAGCGCCGATCGGCGCTGACGTGACCGCCCAGCTCCCTCGTCTCCCAGAATGACAGCTACAGGGGCAGGGGCCGAGAACTCCTGCTGATGTCAGCTGAGAGGAGAGAGCCGGGCGCTCATGTGAGCACCGATCTGCGCTATGAATTAAGGTACACAGAAGCTTTTTTTTTTTTTTTAAAAATCACATAAACTGGGGAACATAGTATTATCTAACAGAGGGGATTGGAAAGACTTTACACTGTTATTCTATCATCAGGAGGGGGAGGATCAGGATGAGGACAGAGGAGAGTTGCGGATGACGGAGGCACGTAAACTGACCACAGTGTAAGGAAGGTGCGCACACCTAGTGCATTACAAGAGGCATTTATTCAATAAAAAATTGTATAGGGGAATATTCACAAGAGTGGCGACCCCCAATGGGCCATACAATCGGCATGAAGGCAGACATGACACAAAGGCTGACGCGCTTCGGGGGCGTACCCCCTACCTCAGAGCCACACTCTGTGGCTTTGAGGAAGGGGGTACGCCCCCGAAACGCGTCAGCCTTTATTTGTGTCGTGTCTGTCTTCATGCCAATTGTATGGCCCATTGGGGGTCGCCACTCTTGTGAGTATTCCCCTATACAATTTTTTTATTGAATAAATGCCTCTGGTAATGCACTAGGTGTGCGCGCCTTCCATTTGTTTTTGTTTCTTAGTGTGTTTCGGATTACCCCATCTGAGGAGGGCAGCATCCACCTGGTATTCATGGCTATTGATGTCCTTGTTGCCTTGTTCCAACTGCGGGGGGACCTCTTTAGAGCTGGAAGCGATTGGTTTTTTTGTATGACCACAGTGTAAGGGCTCAGCAGCCATGATGAACTGTGGTCAGTTTATAGGGGGGGGCAGAACCAGGCAGGATCAGCTAGGTATTTCAGGTGATACAAGGGGCCAAATTACACAGCACAAGCACTGTGCTTTATAACATGCTTAGGATATATAATATATATTTTTTTTATTTGGTTACAAACACTTTAATGTTGGTTTTGCAGATGCTGAATGGATGTAAACACACGGAAACACAACTAAACCTGATTTAAAGCAGAGAATTTTCAGTGCCAACGTGCACAAGGCCTTAACGGCCTAATCTAAAACCCTTAACTTTATGCATGTGTACTTTTACAATAATCACACTTGAAAATAGTGTGTTAAAATAAGGTACAGTTAAGGCCCCTTTCACACATGGCTCGATCGTTTTGACGGACTCCGCTTGCTCAGCGGGGATTGATCCATCCGACAGGTCCGTCTCCGCTCACTCTGCAGAGAAGGACCTGTCAGAGCCCCGCTGTCCTCTAAAGGAGATCTGATCAAAACTTATCCGTCTGTCAATTTTTCATCCGATCCACCAGATAGATGGAAAATGGGGTTTCCATCCATTTTGGATTTGGCGGACCGGATCGGATCAGATAGCGGCGGATGTCAGTGGACGTGTCACAGCTGACATCCATCAATTTATAAAGGTTAATGGAGCGTCCGATCAGGTCCGCCTGAAAAACGGACAGGCGGACCTGATGAGGACAGGCGCCATAGAATAAAATTTGTTTTAGATTTGTTTCCTAATGTTTCAAAATTAGTGTGTCTTGTTTTTGAATACTGTTTTTTTTTTTTTTTTTTTTTAACAGAATATACAGAACGAGGCACTGTCTGGAGAAAAAAAGAAAAAGGAGGATGTGGCTGCTCTATCGTCTGTAAGTTGTACTTCTTTGTATCACTATTGTATAATATATTAAAATAATTGGTGTGGTGATTGGCACCACTTCCAAAGGTCTACTTTAAGGAAATCCATAACCCAGGGGAGTCTGCAGACTAAACTACATTCATACTATATTTACAGTAATACATCTTTTTAAATTAAACTGGTTATAAATGGCTGCATGCGCTCAGTGAGGGTAACCACATAAATGAAAATGCCTGTTTGATATGATAGATGATACCATTGTGATTGGAAAACTGCCAAAAACATTCCGATTTTATCCAGTCATTGGTTTAAAGTCAGAATTTTAAAGAATCGCCTTTCTCCAATTGATTTGGAGTGCTGTGCATGCATATTCAGCACTCTTTCCTGCCATTCAGCATAGAGGAAGCACCACCCACAGTTGCTTGCAAACACCTTTTGGAACTTCAGGTTCCATTCCACTACCAATGCCCGTCTACACTGACCTGGTCACCTCTAGCCACCTGACATCAGCAAAGCTCAACAATTTATTTTTTAAGAGATATTTTGTTTAGGCACCACAGTCTTCTGCTGTCACCTAAAAGTTACTGGGGGTTGTATCAGACCTTATAGATGAAGAGCATATTACTCTGCATTTGGAGTTGCAGCCTGTTGTCTCCAGGCTTGGATCTTTTTGAGTTCCTACTGCTGCAAAGACCTTCCCATTGCACCCACTTTTTGAATAATTCCTTTAGGTGGGCTGGAAGCACCTTGGGGCTTCCTGAGCCCCACCTAAGTGTTTGCTGGAAATGTTCCCGTTGGATAGGGAATTTGTTAGACGATGGTCTCGACCCACCATGGTTGAACCAGTGTGTCAGCTTAACAGGAACACCATTGGCCGGGTGAAAAGAGTTTGATGCTTTTTAGACAACGCTAACAGGCAGCTAGAATCCATCTTCAAATCCATGGTTGGGTCTGCCCTTTGTCCTGTGTTGGCATTTACCTTAATCTGTCAGAGTGGGTTCATTTTCTCCAAAGGATTCACTCCACAGCTAGGGTGGACTCATGTTTCTGACAGCGAGTAGAGCAAATGCCTGGAGCCTTATGCTTTAGCTGTATTAGCTTGCTACAGGCATCAAAACTTTTGGCCTGAATGAAAGAAGCCTAAGGAACAGACTGCAAAACCTTTCTATACTCCCTTGACCTCCCATGTCAGAACCCCCGAAGCTTGACACACCATCCATCTTCAAGGTCTGGCGCTTAATGTCTGCCCAAGATTCATACAAGCCTTCCTCTACATTAAGATATGCCCCCACTTTCCAGAAAAGAGGGACATTTGCTAACCTTTGTGGATACTTGGACAGTTTCTGTTTCAGGTGCTTAAGTATGGGGGAGGTGGTATCCCCTTGTGTCTCTGGTGCTTAGATGTAATGGAGGTAGTATCCCAGGCTCACAAACTTGAGTTGCGCTTCCTGCCCTCTGCTTTATTTGTTACTTCCTGCGTTAGAGCACATATTAGCAGATTACCATCATTCCCGCTTTGTTGTAGATCTAGGTGTCATTGCTCCAGTTCATGTGACCGAACAGTTCCAGGGGCTTTACTCTATAAAGTGTTCACCATTCATAAGCCTAAAGAAGGCATATGCCCCATTTTGGATCTCAAAGCCCTGAAAAAATTACCTCATTCAAGTTCAAAAATGTCAAATGGAATCTTCCAAATATGTCATTGCCTCATTTCACCAGAGATACTTTCTGGCTTCTGTGGACATTAGAGATGCTTTCTTATATGTTCCCCTCTTTTCAGCGAATCAGCATTTCCTATGCCTTGCTGAGGGACCTCAGCACTACCAGCCTCTCATACCTCTGGTATTCACCAGGGTGCTGGCCCCAGAAAACTTCAGCCTCTCGTCTGTACCTATGGCCCCAGAACTAGCCCTGCTGCATTATCGTTACATCCCTATTATGGGGTACTTAGACAACATCCTATTGAGAGAACAGTCAGCGTGGGCTCTTTTGAATAATGTGACTTTAGCTATGCTAAGGTTACAGAGATTTGCATGTATTTTAAACTTTAAAAATTTTTCATTGGAAACCGACTCTCCTTTTGGAATATCTGGGTCTAGTCCTGGACACAGCTTAGGCCAGTGTTCCTTCCACTAAAGAAACTTCAAATACTCTGGTCAGATTCAATCTCTTTAGTCTGGGATTCATCTGACTCAGCTTTTGCATGAGAGTCATATTTCTGATATAAGGCCTGTTCTGAGGCAGTGCCATTTGCCCAGTTTCACTCCAGACCTCTACAATGCAAAATTCTGTTGTGGAATAAGTTGATTCACTCTCTGGACAAACTGTTTTATCTATTACAAAGGGCCAGGTTGTCCCTGGTGTGATGGCCCAGGGAAGCTGCTTTGGAGTTGGAGGAAAGATTTTCCTTCCTGTTTTTTGGAGAATCCTTACGATGGTTGCTAGCCTGTTGGGCTGGGGAGAAGTCCTGGGCACTATGTGGGTGTAAGGTGAGTGCCTTATCCTGCAAGGAACTTTTTGGTTTTGCATAGAGACAAGGATGTCTTAAGGCCCAGGACTTCCTTCTTGTCAAAGGTAGTTTCTGCCTTTCGCCCCAACTAGGATATTGTTCTTCTGCCTTCTACCCACCCCCAGTTCATTAAAAGGAAATTTCCCTGCACTTCAAACTTAAGTTCTCAAGGATCGGGTGCCACCCTTTCCTGTCAAGGCGCACTCTACTAGATGTGAGCATCAAGCGACTGTTTCCCAGGTTGCAAGTATTCCACAAGATCAGCTGTCATTAAATGGTGTACTGGGGTCCGAACGCAGACCGAGTGACACTCCTGTTCGGACCATTAGCCCTCCAGTCTAATGAGGAACACAGGTTCCATCTTTTGTTTATGTTCATGCTCTTGGTACTTTGCTACAAAACCAAGGCAGTGGGTTGGTTCTCCTGGGCTAGCCTACAGTTTGCAAGTGTCCAATCCTCCCGTAAGCGTCATTATAAGTTAAAGGTTTCCGGTGTCCCTCAATGAACTCCAAGCAAAGAATTTTACAGCTACTACAATATTCATATTTTGTTTTTCTTTTGATACAACAGGCACATATTTGTGGCAAAGTTGTGGTTTTACAACATTGCTTTTTCAGGTGATTCACTCACCATGATAGCTTGCTGGTTGCCTAGATTTTTTTTATTCTGAATGCCTTTCCTATGACCAACGCTGTTCGGAACAACCTGGTCACACCAAGCATCCAGTACAAATTAGACAGCAAACGTGTGCATCCTGGGGAAAAAATGGTGGCGAGTATGTAACATTAGATACATTGAGTTTTAGGAGTATGCACTATGGAAAATATGAAAAACAGGAATCATTAAGCTTCCTTTACTAAAATACCAGGAATAAGAACTTTCTATTGATAGCAATCACTCGGGTTCTTCTATTTAATTTTATATTCCTGCTAAAAAATTAAAATCAGTTGCAAGCCGATTTCTTGTTGAAGACCAATCCAGGTAATTCCTGTTACAGCCATTTGGAATCCTGAGGCCCAATGTTTTGTACAAAAACCTTCAAACTATCTAAAGACACGTAAAGTAGTAGCAGCTAATCACTTGGCAAAGTTAATATTCACCGAGTTGAGTAAATAAGGTGAAGTTGTGCTCACTTCAATCAGCCAATCATATGCTAGCAGAACTATTTTTTTAAAATAATTTCCCTTGCACATAATCATATAATTGTGTGACCTCATACACACCTAATGTACTAGCATTCACTTTGCTAAGTAAAGGCCTCTATTGCATTACTAAATCACCCTCAATGTTCCTTTTGTTCAATCAGTTTGTTTTTGAGTAAAATTGCATTTAACGGTATTTGTGTAAATCGGTTGACCAATACGATTTCAGGGTTTGTTTGCCAACACCTTCATATGATTACTTGGACAAAATGTCTACAGTTTATGAATATATTAGATTTTCTCTTTGTAACATTAATCGTTTTTAGGCAAAAATCCTCCGTGAAACCAAACCAATACCAAACTTGATATTTGCGATTGAAAAATACGAAGAATTTTTGATCAAGCTGTCTAAGAAGTCAAAGGTATAGACATTTTTCAATGTGACATACATTGAATACACAGGCAGCAATTTTACGTGTGTGTGTGTGTGTGTGTGTGTGCACACACTAACCATTTTTTTTTTTTTTTAAGGTCAACCTGATGCAGTACATTAAGCTGAGCACTTCAAGAGACTTTAGAATCAATGCTGCCACATTGGATGCAGCTCTGCAGGAAAAGGGATCCGAGGATGAGGAAAATGAGCCAGACAACATGCAGGTAGGAGATGGACCAGCTGTTCTAGGTCAGAAACCATGATGCATACAAAATAGGATTGTGGTACTCACTATAAACTCCTTTGAACACAAAGCCTTGAGTAAAGCCTGGTACACACCACTAGTTTTTTTTTTTTTTTTTTTTGTTTTTTACCCAGCTGTATTAATGATCCAAGAGGTTGCCACTCTATTCACCTCTCTTAGACATCTTGGATGTGCGACTTCCAGGGGCTACCCCTTTCTTCTTTGCATTAGGAGTGATCCTAATGCAAGGGCAAGTTGGGGGAAAGAAAAAAAATATGAAAAAAAGAGAAGAATGAAAAATATGACATACTGGGTAGTTGTCATGATTTTATGGTTTGCGGTGCAGAAATTTAGAGTAGTAGATTAATCTCCAATTCTTCATTCATTCCCCCTGGTGCCAAGACATCCAATCGGTATATCCAGTAGGATTCTCGGGAACACAGGCGTCTGAACCGTTTGGTTGCTGGAAGGGTGTTGGAGATGGCCTAAATTACCCAGACTCTGAGGCCCTGGGAGGAATGTTCATGATAAGTGAGAAAATGTTTGGGGACACTATGCTGGTCAGAGCCGGCATCTACTAGCCGCCTATGATGGTGCGGTCCACATACAGTAGGCCGCAGGGACAGGACAAACCGTATACGACAAAGTCGGTAGAGCATGTTTAGAAATCAGTGATGGGATAGCTCTTGCCTTTGGCCTGAAATTCTTTCTGTCTGTGGGTGACATGTGGACACGTTAGGCACAGGCCTTTACGGCATTGGTACATGCCATGGATGTTGAAAAACTTGAGGGGCACTGATGGTGGTGGAAACTTATTTGATTTTGCTGGGGGCTATCCGGGTTTTGAGGTTTCTGGCCCGTCTATAGGAGATGAGTGGTTGAGCTGTAATGATGGATTTTAGGTGTGGGTCCTCTTGCAGGATGGCCCAGTGTTTTTGTAATATGCGTTCCATATTCCGAAACGGAGTGTGGAAGTTGGTTGTGAATCTGAAGGTCATATTGACTGGAAGGTGATTAGCTCTCTATTGGCTGTGGCTGAGTTCTGTTTATTGAAAGAAAAAGACTCATCTATGAGGGTAGGCGGATAGCCTTTTTCCAGATATGTTTTCTTTAGTAACTGCCCATGTTTATTGTAGTCCTCTTCTTTGGTACAGTTGTGTTTGAGACGACAATATTGGCTTTTGGGAATGTTTTTTACCCACCCTGGGTGATGGCAACTGCTGTAGTGCAAATAGGAGTTGCCGGCGGTGGGTTTATTGTAATTTTGTGCTTGAATGAGTCCGTTGTCATGGCTCAGCAGCAGGTCAAGGAAAGCTAGGGAATGTTTGTCACACACAAATGTGAAAGAATGACCCGTGTCATTTGATTTGCAGTGTGTAACGAACTGGTCTACCAGGGATTTGGGGCCATCCCAAATGATGACCACGTCATCAATATATTGCCTGTAGTAAACCAGGTGTGAGAAGAAGGGGTTGTTCTGCCAGATGTAATGGTTCTCCCACAGACTCATGGTGAGGTTGGCATAGCTTGGGGCAAAATTTGCCCCCATAGCTGTGCCATGGGTCTGTAGGTAGAACTCACCGTTTAATGCAAAGTAGTTGTGGGTCAAGCAGAAGTTGGTGGCTTCCAAGATGAATTGTGCCTGGCGTGTGTTGAGCATGGAGTCCTCATTAAGAAAGTGTTGTATCGCTCTTAAGCCTACTTCATGTGGGATGGATGTGTAAAGCGAGGCTACATCCAAGGAGAGCCACAGGTAGGATGGTACCCAGGTGTAATCTTTGAGGGTCTGTAGTAGTTTTATACCATTCTTGATGTAGGAGGGGAAGTTTTGAGCTAAAGGCTGTAAGAAGTGATCATTGTAGATGGAGAAGTAGCTGGTGATCCTCTCACAGCCACAATAGGTCTACTAGGTGCGTTTTCAGGATCTTTGTGGATTTTGGGTAAATGGTAAAAGTAAGGTCTGTGGATAAACTGATGTTTAGGTAAAGATGTTTCTAGTTTGTCAATGATCCCCTCTGTGGAAGCTGTATGGATTATGTCATGTGCTTCTATGATGAAGTTGGGGAGGGGGTCTTTTAGGTAACTTGGTGTAGGTTTTGGTGTCTGAGAGTAGCCAGATGGATTCCTTGAGATAGTCAGATGTGTTCTGGCCACCTCCCTTGTCCGCAGACTTGATGATTACATCAGAGTTCTTGGAGAGCCTATTTAGAGCAATCTGTTCAGCCTGGGTGAGGTTGGAGGATGTACGAGGGGTATGTTGATATAGATGGAGGATGTCAGCATAGACAACCTGGTAAAAAGTTTGAATATAGGGACCTTTGGAAGAGGTGGGGTTAAACGCCGATTTTGGGCGGAAGGAAGTGTGTTGGATAAGTGGGGATGTGGGCGCAGCTTGGGTTAGTAAGTCCACATATAGATCTTCATCCTTCGTATATAGCTGTTCTAGGTAAGCTAGAGCCGTGAGATCAGCGGGGTGTAATTTCAGTAATAACCTCTAGAGGCACATCTGGCTCTTGGGTGTCTGCAGAGTTGGTTTCTTGTTTTAGGGTTTTAATGTGGAAATGTCTTTTAACTGTGAGGCTTCTGATAAATCTGTTGAGGTCAATGAATAGTTGAAAGGGGTCTGGTGTGGCTGAAGGGGCAAACGTGAGCCCACGGCTAAATAACCCCCTACTGAACTGATAGTTGGCTGTACTGCTGAGGTCACCCGACAAATCAGAAGCCACGTCATTAGTCTAGGTCACAGTATTAAAGTGGAGCTCCAACCAAAAGCTCCTTCCTCCCTCCGCTGCCACATTTGGCACCTTTGGGGGGGCCCGCTCCCACTTCTGGCTGATCTCGCCGATGTGAAGTCAGCAGGAGGTTCGGCCCCCTCCTCCTTCCCCCACCGCTGGGCCATTCACAAAGCGCTTCACACATGCACAGTAGTGAACCGGGTGTGAAGCCGCAAGGCCTTGGTGTTAATCATTAGTCATGTATATTTTCTGATTTTTTTTTTTTTTTTTTGATTTTTTTTTTTGCCTTTGACTCTAACCATGACCCTTGACCCTAAAACGTTTGCACAATACTGTATTTGTACAACAATTCCAAAAAAGTATAGACACTGTGTAAAATATACATAAAAACAGAATGCAATGATTTGCAAATCTCATAAGTAAAGCTACGTGTATATGGAATGGGTATTACACTGCTCAGCACATCAATTTAACTGTTGCCCAAAACACTTACAATCAAGGCATGGCGTGAATGATAACAGTCACAATTGCTCGTGCTCTTACTCAAATTACCAAGCCATCCAATGGCTGATATCATAACTGTTCACCTGTGCAGCACCATGGCAATGACAGATCAAACAGAGGTTAAAGCGGAACTAAACCCTCCTATCCTTTTCAGTCAAGGAAGCTGCCATCTCAGCCTCTGATCTGTAATTGCCACATGTACCGTAATTAGTTATGACACCAGCCATTTCATGGTTTAACAGTTTGGTGTAGAGCACAAGCAACTGTGAGAGTTAGCATTCCCAGCATGCCGAGAATATAACTTTTTTGAAACCATTAAGTTGATGGGTTTAGTTCCGCTTTAAGATGGCAGCTTCCTTGGCTTTAATGGTTTGGTGAGGTTTAGTTCCCCTTTAGGACAACTAGCATAGTTGTGTCAATGTTCACACAACAAGTTCGAGCAGGAGTCCCTCAGGGACCAATAGGAATAAAGTGTTATATAAAGCCAAACATTTCTCATCTTTTAGATGATGTAGGGAAGGATAAATCCAGTGCCCAGTTATTTTCCCTTTAGTTCGACGGACACATTAATTCTGACTGTAGGGTTATATCTCCTTCTGTAGGAGTAGGACTAGGCAGAACAAAAAAAAAAACTTGGCTATGCCCATGGGCCAACATCAGCTGGTATATAACCCCCTCTCTGCTATAGGTATTCCGTTTGTTTCTGCCTAGTCAGGAGTAAAGACCTACACTTCCTGCTGGGATCTTTGGTCCTAGCATTTTTTGCTTTTTTTCTCCTTTCATGCATCTTTTTGCTTTTTTTTTTTCTCCTGGGAGATCTGCAATCAACTGCTGAGGTGGGTGATGGGCTGGGTAATCTAGATCCTGTGGTTTCCCCAGTCCGGCCAGCAAGCGCGTGCAGACGGCAGCTACAAGCTAGGTCGGCCGTGGCATAGCCTCAACGGACGGAGGCTGGCCCGTGAGTTAAACGTCTCGCAGGGTCGCATACAACTGGACTCTGGTCCCAGTCACATTATCCCCCTAGCCCACAGCCCCTCTACTTCGGTGAAGAGGGGTTCTGTCTATAGCGATAGCTGCATCCATGAAGTGGTAAGTACAGCCCCCTCTCCTCCTTTGCGCATGGTGGAGTGGACACTGGTACCTTCCAGGCATGGTCGGACCTCCTCCCATCCTAATCCCTCAGTTAAGCTGGGCTCCCCCCCCATCTCCCCTCCTGCCCCCCCCCTCTGTGAATGGGGGAGCTCATGTGGTCATGGATGCACTGCCTTAGCAAGTATGCGGTGCAGTATCTGGGGTCTGGTGGGGATCCCAGTGCACAAGGCGCAGTGGAGACTCCTTTGTGGCTTAACACAGTCTGCCTTGGTCTGGTCTTCGGCCAGTGGCCATGTTTGTGTGGTCTGTGACTGTACGGTGGCCATTTTCCCTTTGTTTTGTTTGATCTTCAGCCGATGGCTATGTTTTGATGGTCTGTTTGGTCATGATGGTCATGTTTTTGGCCATTTGGTCCAGCCTGACACTGGAGATGGCCAGAGCCGCGCAGCAGTGCTTGGGCTCCGGGCCCTCCTTTTTCCTCTTCCTTCTCCCGGATATAGGTACTGCTAGCACACATGGTGAGCTACAGAGTCCGAACATACGGCGCTCCTCTGGCTCGTAGTGGGGGTCTCTCTCTCTCTCTCTTTCTCCTAGCAAGTGCCCTCTGAGTATGGGGGGGGGGGTCTATAGTGGTGCCAAAATGTTTTTGTTGCTTCGGGTATCCCTTATCCTATGGAGCCTCAGGATCACATCTCCCCCACTGACCCCCTCATAGAGGCGCCAGGTCCCTCAGAACACCAGCTCCCTATTGAGCTGACGGTGGTCCTACAGTCCTTGGTATCCCGGGTGGAAGTGGCGTGTGGGCAAAGGCCTAGCAGTAATCGTCCTCCGTCTTCTGCTCAGTCTGTCTCATCTGATTCTGAGTCTGGTGCCACCATGGCCTGTCCAGTGGGATTTGATATCACGCTCCCTGATCCGTAGTGAAGATAACTCCTCCACGGTCGCAGCAGTGAATGAGAAAATGCTGATGGATGCACTTGTTACTGCAGTGCATGAGACTTCAAAAATGGAGGATGTGGATAATGTGGCCACGGACATGTCCCTTTTGGTACACACAAGACGCCTCGTACAGCTAAGGTATTTCTTTATCTTTCTTATTTTGACAGGTTTGTCTATAAGGAATGGGGGCAACCAAAGCAACCCTTTGTGGTCCCCAAATGTTTGCAGTACATTACCCTTTTAAGGAATCACTTTTAAAAAAGCCAGTGGTGGACCCTCCTGTTTTCAGGCTGAATAAAGCAAACATGATCCCAGTAGAGGATTCCCCGTCCTTTAAAGACCTGGCTGATAAGAAAGCAGAGTCAAAAAGTCCGGGCCCGGATGGCTTCCCGGCGGCCTATTATAAAGCCTTTCCTGATCTCCTAGCTCCCAGCTTCTTGAAAGCTTTCAACACCCTGTCCTCACATTTGACCCGGACACGTACCCTATTACAAGCCCACATTGCTGTGATTCCAAAAGGGAATAAAGCCCCAGACATTGTGGCCAACTATAGGCCCATATCTCTTTTAAACGCAGACTTAAAAATTTTCTCTAAAATTCTAGCAATGAGACTTTCCTACCACATCCCGAATTGGATAGGCCTAGACGGATTTGTCCCTGGGAGGGAAGCCAGGGACAATACCATTAAAACCTTAAACCTACAACACTGGCTAGAGAAGAACAAACGGGAGGGCTTTTTTCAGGCGATGGATGCAGAGAAGGCATTTGATCGGGTAGCATGGGATTACATGATGGAAGTCTTGGGCACTCTGGGTTTGGGGGCGAATATGAAAGCATTTATTGGAGCCCTTTACACCAACCCAGAAGCACGTGTAAAAGTGAATGGCTGCCTATCGAATGCCTTCTCCATCCATAACGGGACCAGGCAGGGCTGCCCATTGTCCCCCCTCTTATATATTCTCACCCTGGAACCCCCATTAAGATGCATCCGCACACAATCACACATAAAAGGTATCACAGTAAGGGAATTCAAAGTCGCTGCGTTCGTGGACGATATCATGCTCTTTCTATCAGCCCCACTAACTACCCTTCCGGTTGTTCTGGACACCCTCGAAAAATTCAAGCGCATATCAAATTTGCAACTTAACTACCCCAAATTTTTTGCACTCTTATGTATCTCTACCGTCTACGTTAGTGGAACAATGTCAAGCTAACTTCCCCTTTCAATGGAAAGATGATGCGATCACCTACCTAGGCGTTCAAATCCCGCATCGCCTCTCGGAACTATACAAAACAAACTTTTTAACGGAACTCCATGCAATACAAAATGACTTTAAACGTTGGGATGTGCCCACAATTTCCTGGTTTGGGAGGGCATCCCTCGTCAAGATGAATGTCCTCCCACGCTTATTATATAAAATGCAAACACTACCAATAGCTTTGCCACTCTCATTCTTCTCTCAATACAAAAAAATATGTTGAACCTTTCTGTGGCAGGGTAAGCCGGCAAGAATCAGTTGGTCTAAACTTGTGTTACCAAAAACACAAGGGGGAATCGGACTCCCGGATCTTCAGCGATACTATATCCCGGATCTTCAGCGATACTATATAGCAGGTCATTTGGCCCGAGTGGTAGATTGGAAGGTGCACGTTAAACACAAGGGGTGGGTCAAACTGGAAAATATCATTGCAGACTCTGATCTAGGTCGAGTCCCCTGGTTCCCTTCCAGGGATATACCAAAAGAGTTAGAGGAACACCCCCTGATTGGAACCACTCTTATGGCCTTTCACAAAGCCTGTAAAACACACAACACATCGGGAAAACTCAGCCCACTCACCCCAGTTAAGGGTAACCCGGCCTTCCCCCCGGGACTGAATACTACCTTTCTGGCCTCAGAGTGGCCCCATGCGGAGATGTTAGCGAAACATTTTTTCTCACAAAACAAATTTAAACGCCAGAGAGACCTAGCAGACTTCTTAAAGACAAACACCTTTCCATTCTGGGCATATGCACAACTAAAACATTTTTTGGATAACCCGACGCACAGAGACCATTTCTCTAGACCGTTGACAATTTTCGAGTCTTTATGCTCTGAATCAACGCCTCAACGCCATGTGATCTCAAGGGTATATACATCCCTGTTTTCAAGCACCCATAAGCTTTTTGACGCGGAAAGGAAATTCTGGGAGAGGACACTGAAACTGAACCTGACAGAAACAGACTGGCAACGTATTGACTCTTACATACATAAAGGCTCACTTAATGTTAGCGTTCAGGAGAATGGGTATAAATTAAAAACGAGGTGGTACAGGACCCCTGATTTACTCCACAAATTTACACCTTCAATATCGGATGTATGTTGGAGATGTGAGAAGGAAAAGGGAACACTTCTACATATTTGGTGGGAGTGTTCGCTAATCCGGCCCTACAGGCACACAGTCATTGACACAATTCGGAAGCTCACCTCCTGCCAAATAGAATTCTCCCCAGCTCAATTCTTGTTACACACCTCGCCGTCGACAGGGAAAAAATATTTTA
>BLSH010375649.1:590772-600940 GCA_018402905.1 Glandirana rugosa
CACTCCCGTCTGGAAGTACGACTTCCCCGGAACAGACACCCAGACCTCTTTGGTCGAGACCCGAATGGTCTGGTTCCAACGAACCTTAGAGGACCCCTTATGAACTTTCTAGATAAGATTTGATATAGTATACTTAAACGTGTTATGTTTTTCTGTTAACATTTATAATACGTGTATCACATGTCACATCACATCACAGTCTAGGAAAGGGAAGGAGCCTTGTCTCAAACGTGGGCCCTCCTCCTCAGACCATAAAATATTATTTTGTGCTTCCAGGATTGCAGATAAGGGAAATAGATCTTTCAAGTATTCCCCAGGAGATTCCAAGCAACCTTGGTCTGGTAAGCCCAGAGCTGGTTTCTCCAGACCCACAGACAAGGCCCCTTCAGCATGAAGGTCTGCCCTCACCTATAACTGGGGTGGGGGGGACATCTTTGCTGGTTTCTGGCAGAACTTTATTTGAAAAATAACATACAGCAGTATGAAATTCCAGAGCATTGCATATTTGATACACATACATTTATGTTTGTGGGATTTAAACTTGGTGCTCTCGATTCTCCAATAATCTCCATTTGAAAATATTCTGGAGATTCCCCTGCCTATGTTGCCCCAGAAGGTGGCATTGTTGGTGGCTATTACATCGGCCCATAGGGTGTCGTAATTGGCGCCATTATCCTGTCGTAGTCCCTATTTGGTGGTCCAGAGAGATAAGGTGGTTCTTTGTCCCGGTCCATCGTTCCTACCTAAAGTTGCCACAGACTTGCATTTGAATAAGGACATTGCGTTGCCTTCCTTTTGTCCCAAGCCAGTTCTCCCCAAGGAATTTGCTCTGCATGCCTTGATTGTGGTTCGAGCGATTCTGGTGTATCTGGCAGCCACGGAGTCCTTTCGGAGGTCAAGCTCGCTTTTTGTGGTTACACAAGGACCAAGAAAAGGGCTGGCCGCTTCTTCGGCTACCATCTCTGGGCGGTGATTCAGGAAAATTCCATTAAAGGTTGGGTTCCTCCTTTCCCTGTCACGGCACATTGTACTTGGGCCTTCCGTCATCAAGCGTCAATATCTCAGGTTTGTAAGGGGGCCACTTGGTCGTCAGTGCATACTTTCACCAAATTCTACAAAGTAGATATTTTGGCATCTGTGGATGCTTCCTTTGATCGCAGGATTTTGCAGGCTGCTGTTTAATAGGGGCTTTTCTTTAATAGAGGCTGTTCCCTCTTGAGGGGTGTTTTTCTTTAAAAAAAATTCTCAGATGGGGCTCCTATGTCATATGATCCGGTTAGGGCGCTTGTGTTTAGCCTTGGGTTATTTTCCCCACCCCTCTTTTTTTTTTCCTTTTGGCACTGTTTTTGGACGTCCCAATGGTCAAGATTAATGGAGCACTGTGTCCATCGATGAACTGAAGAGAAAATTGTTTTTTTTTGTACTCACCAGAAAATCGAGTTCATTGACGGACACAGCACATACCCCTCTATGGTGTTTTGATACTTCTAATACTGCTTTCTACTAAACCCGATTACCTATAGCAGAAAGGGTGTTATATACCAGCTGAGGATGGCCCATGGGCGTAGCCAAGTAATTTTGTTCTGCCTAATCCTACTCCTGCAGCAGGCGATATTACCCTATAGTCCAGATTAATGGAGCGCTGTGTCCGTCGATTAACTCAGAGAAATGGATTTTACAGTGGGTACAAAAATCCTATTTTTCAATAAAAGCATACTAAAATCTTTAAAAATGATACAACAAATTTCCTACTGATTGTAAAAGATACCTGTATCGAGCTAATAAGTATTAGTAGATTTTAATTTGCCTTTTTGAGAATCTGTGAAAATCAAAGGTACAGAAAACTGAACAATAAGCAGCACATCTGTCCCTTGTGGTAGTATTCAATCTGCAGTGCTGTGCAAGCGATAATAAATGTCCCAGGCATACATTTTATGTCAAAATGCTGCTGTAAAGTAGTGTTATATAAATGTGATTAAAAAAAAGTGCCGCAATGTGTTGTAACATCGCACTGCAGAGCATATGCACCATAAGCCTCCATTCACACTTGAGCGTTTTTCAGCTTGCTTCTCTACACCCGACTATACTCAGCATGCAGAATTTCGTTATGTTTAATGATCTCTGTTCAACTTGTATGCTCAGTTGTCCTGCTCTGCAATTTTTTTGTTTTTTAAGTATATTCAGGCATTTTTGGCCCCAAAGACTTGGAGAGTGCAGATGTTTTCACACCTGAAGGAGTCCTCTCCTCCTGAAATGCTCTGCTCCCCTTGCCCAGCCTAGCGAAAAAAACAAAACAAAAAACAGCTGAGGCTTGATGCATGTGCAAAATCTCTTGCACTGCAGTAATGCATGGGAATTTGTACACAAGCTGTGTGTTGCATTAGAATGACTTAATTATTTGAGTGAGTTGCCCAAAGCATAGAAATTGCACCAAAAAAAGATGCATGCATTTTTTTTTTGTTTTAACCGTGCACCATGGTAAGAAGTTACCTTGTGTTGTGGTGTGCTGCAATGAACTTTTATTAGCAAGGTGTACTTGGGTGCCCTTAATAGAACAAATAACGCATGTTTGCATGCACTTTGACAACACACGCAATGTTGTGTGCAGATGTGAACAGGGTGTGTTCCTCTGAAGGCCTTCCCTTCTTGGTAGTGAAAAGGCGAAGCTTGGGAAAAAGAATGGGACTTTAATGGCACCACATTACAAATGGTAATTAAAAAATGTATTTTTATTGAAATATTTATTTAAAAAAAAAGGGGGGAGATAAAGGCATACTACATAATAACCATGTTTTGAGAAAAACAAATGCTATGGCTGGTGTTACCAATGACCCTCAAAATATAGGTAGGGAGCCTCCAGATCAATACCACAAAAAAGTAGAGAACAGACCTGATCCTCTAATTGTTTGAAGTATCAAATGGTGGCATCCAGCTACATACGTTACACGTTGCTTGGCATGTTTCACGTAATAACGCTTCTACAGCGTTAAGAGTTAAATATTTCTTAGGCTATAAAAATAACACAGAGTGGTCAAATATCCAATATTACAATTCACAGTATTCATTGTAGTACAAACCATGTGATCACAAGACAAAATATAAACACTTACAAAAGCAAGCAGAGCGAATGAGGGGAGGGGCAGGGAGGATAGTCCAGAATCCCCCTGAAGGTAGATATGGGGACACACCTGGGGGTAACAGTGCAAAACTGGTATAAAACAAAAGGTAAAAGCTATATAGTATCCATTACTATGGACTTAAGACTTTATGTGATACACCCACTACGGTTAAATGAAGTATGTTCCTACAAACCCTTTTTATAAACCATTAAACATGCTTGTCAAACCTTAAGGTGTCTGCTATTCTACTGCTAATCTCAATTCAAAAGTGTTTGGGCATTAGTGTTTCTATGTGGACATGGGTATCAGTCGACTGTGACAAATTAGGAGGGGGTCCACTAGAAGTGATGCCCTAATGGGGGATCCATCTATGGGATTGTTGTTGTATAGGGGGACATGGTTTAAAGGAGCCCTCTATAAGGTCAACTGCCTTATGACATCGAACCACCCTTGCTTTCCACCCAAATGTGGAACTTCCGCTGTTCAGAATTCCACCCCTCCGGTGTCACATTTGGCACCGGTCGGGGGGGGGAGCAGATACATGTCTTTGACAGATATCCTGTCCCCACATCCGGGAGGCCAGGCCGCGGCAAATTACCTCAGCAGCCCGGCTCCCTCCCATCTCTGCTACTGGCTGCCGAGTCAGTAGCAGAGTGCAGCGGTGCCTCGCACATGCGCAGTAGGGGCCCAGCTTGAAACCGTAATGCTTCACTGCCGGGTTCCCTTACCCGCAATGACAGCGGCAGCAGCTGACCGCTAATGAAAACATCCGCTATGGTGCCGACATAGCTGGACTCCAGGACAGGTAAGAGCTTTTAATTTTTTTTAGTTCTGGGCGGACCTCCTTTTTAAGGTGTGATTTTGATTTTTCCCGCATTGCTATGATGTATAATGTCTTGAGTTCAAATGCATTCACTACTGAGTTCACTGCCTTACCATTCCTTGTAGCCAATTGTTAGAAAGAAAATGTTATGATTAGAATAAGTCACAATATATTTTAATATCTCCTGTTAAATGCTGTGTTTGCATGATGGTAGGGGGTGTTGTGGTGTAATTGGATGGTTCCTGTGAATCCCCCCTTTCTCCCCTCCTGGGGAGCGGTAGATGTGCGTCTGCCTAGGGTGGGCGGGCCGCTAGCCCTATTTGCAGGATGATGTATGGCGCACCCAGGTGCCACTGGAGCGCGCTCATCCCTCCTGTGGCACTGGGAACTTGTACGTCCCTCCACCCACGGCCGCGCAAATTTCTATGCTCATGCGCAGCGCGGCCATCTCCTATGAACATGTGTAAGACCCTAAATATATTAATATAGTTCTCACAAAAGTAAAGTCCCGGCTCTCAGTCCCTGTGCTGTTGGTGGAGGAGTGACTCGGCTCAGACACTGCCTGCCTCCTTTAGCAGGTAAGTACAAAGGGAATCAGCAGCAGAACATTGGCAGGCTCAGGGCAGACACAGGGAGTGATAGGCCTGTGCAGCAGTCCATGTCCTCCATCCATCTCCCTGTGATAGACTCAGTAGCCAGCAGTGCACACACAGGGATCACTTACAGGAAAGTCAAGGTACAGTACATGGGGGGGGCTGCTATATTTTCACAGTCCTGACTCCTGCTACAGCAGCACCTTTCACCTCCAACTTTACTTCCCCTCTCTGTGTAATGCAAGTCTGTAATCTTCCCAATCACACCAATCCTCTCCCCCCTTCACTTTCTGCTGTTTGCTCTCCCTCTCACATGTATGTTTACAGCTCCCATCCTGCAGCCACCAACATCAGATCTGATGTCACCATTCCCATCACTGACTGACACCCACCCTCTCCATCCCAAATTAGTTTTTATCCCTTAACTGTTCAGCAGCTCATTACATTCTCTGGAGTCATTTAAGGTGGCCGTAGTAGGAATGAAATAAAAAGGAATCATCTATTCTATGGCCACCTTAAATGAGTGCAGAGAATGTACTGAGCTGCTGAACAGTTGGAAGAGATAAAAAGTAATCTGGGGTGGAAAGGGTGTCGGGCAGTCAGTGTGTGGACTCCAGAGAGGAATGCCCAGATCTGAGTCCGCACTTGTAAAGAAGACCTTAGGGGCTCATTCACACAGCCAGGAGGGGCAGTACAAGCAGACAGTTGAGCTGATGTTTTACCACCCCACCTGAAAAAGGAGATGCAAAAACTTGTGCTGTTCAATGGCAAAATTAAATGGCATGTCACCATTGAATAGGGTGCACCTAAACTACCCTGCCAGTGCATGCAATAAACATGACTGGGGCATTGTGGGTCTGTATTTAAACAGGCAATGAGTAAGGCTGGGTTCACACTGGAGATCACAGCGGCTCACAGCAGGGGTCCTGTGCGTCTCCATTCACCATTTCAGGTCTGATTTCAGCCCGAAATTTTGACGCACAGCACTCTTGTGCAAATTTGCACCGGAGCCGCAGCAGAGATGTGTGAACAGACTCCATAGAGAGACGGTCACAATCTCCTGCTATGCGAATTGGATGCAGGGGAACCTGCATCCAATTCACAATAGTGTGAACCCAGCCTAATGATATATTGCCCCTTACTGCTTGTCAAACACCACGTTAGCCACCCATCCAAATCAGCCCTTTAAGTCCTTTTAGCTCTCCTTTCTCCCTTTGAGTTCCCCTAGAGCCCTTTAGTTTCATGCATTTCAACACAGCCAAATTCCCCTCCTTCATCTCACTGTCATACAGTATATGCCAAATTAGTCATCCTCAGATTGACACATGACGCAGTATGATTATCATGATGATGATCATTGAAGGACAGTGAAAGGCATGCTTAGGCCCCTATCACACAAGGGAAGACTCCACTTTGCTCAGTGGGGAATCTTTCCACTGATTCCCCACTGATCAGAGCAGCTCAGACGGATGACAGGTCTGTGTCCACTCAGTTTATGCGGATCGAGCCAACTCTGCTCTATGGGCAGTCAGGTGTAAATGGACTCCGCTGTCTATTTACACCCAACTACCCTCCGATCCACCTAGATGTAGGAGGACATATCCCCTTCCATTTTGTTTCGCTGAACACATTGGAGGTAGGCAGATGAGCAGGATCAGGGAGTGGGGTTGGGTGCCCCATCAGGTAGGCTGTACGAGGCCCCATGATTTCTAACAGCAGCCCTGAGGCCAGCATATTGTTGCTGCTTGGGAAGAGTGGATGGGCTTAGTTGGTGCTGATGTGTTACGCTGGTGCTGGACTTCAAACGCTCCAGAGGTGTCATCCTGGGACTCGGAACATGGTGCCAGCAAATAAAATGCTATGGCTATGTCTGCAGGGCTAGTGCAGTGGGCTACCTTTGGCTTTGCTTAATGCACTGCATCACTGGGGATTGGGGGCCCTCATAATGGGCACAGTAGGTGTACAGACCAGGGAACTCAGCACAGGGATGGTACGGAACCCCTCATAATGTGCACAACAGGTGTACAGACCTGGGAACTCCACGCAGGGATGGTGGGAAACCCTCATAATGGGCACAGCAGGCGTACAGATCTGGGTACTCCACACAGGGATGGTGGGAACTCCTCATAATGGCTACACCAGGTGTACAGACCCAGGAACTCGGCACATGGATGGTGGGAATCCCTCATAACGGGCACAGTGAGGCTGCGATTGACTGGCACAGTGAGGCTGCATTTGACGGGCACGGTTTTAGCTAGCAGTAATGATGCATAATCACCTGATAAATGGCTATTTACAGTCCTGCATTACGAACAGTTTCATTTTGCAGTTCGTTTGCGCCCCCCACTCAAAAATAAAAGTATTTTTTGTTTATAGTGCAAAAAAAAAATAAAAACTGCAAAGGTGATCAAATGCCAACAAAAGAAAGCTCTGTTTGTGGGAAAAATTACCTAAATTTTATTTGGGTACAGCTTTGCACGACCACGCAATTGTCAGTTAAAGTAACACAGAGCCGTATCGCAAAAAATGCCCTGGTCATGAAGGGGGTAAATCTTCCAGAGGTCAAGTGGTTAATAAGGGACAAAATACTGTAATTTAACTATTTCCCGCCCACCATATAGCAGAATGATGGTCAGAAAGTGGTTGTATTATCCTGACTGGGCATCATATGATGTCCAGCAGGACAAGCCACTAGCACGTGCCCTCGGGGGCATGCAGCGCTCCAATTGGCGGTGTGTTAATTTGACACAACACATCGCCGATCCTGGTAAGGCGCCCATGACGTAGGCTCTTGAGCTGTGATTGGATACAAATGATCAAATGGTAACCAGGAAGTGTCGTTTATCAGCATTTCATCTACTTGCGCTGACAAGGTGCGGGTAATGGAGAGTCGGATCGGCTGCTCATCTGACGGGGGGGGGTGTCTGCGCTGATAATCGGCACATTGATCATCATTGCAGACCCATCGAGGGTGCCCACTATAGAGCATCAGGAATGCCCATCAGTGCCGCATATCAGTGCTCATCAGTGAAAGAGAAAACTTATTTACAAAGTTTTATAACCAAAACTAAGAAACTTTTTTTTTTTTTCCTCAATTTTTTTTTTTTTTGTAGCACAAGAAATAAAAAACTGAGTTGTGGTCAAATACCACCAAAAGAAGCTCTATTTGTGGGAAGAAAATGATTTGTTTGGGTACAGTGTTGCATGACCACGCAATTGTCATTCAAAATGTGTCAGCACTGAAACCTGAAAATTGGCCTGGGCAGGAGGGGGTGAAAGTGCCCTGTTATCAAAGTGGTTAATTTGGGAGCAGTAGACTGAGGACTCCTCATAACAAGCTCATCAGTGAAGAAGTGGAGTGACTCACAATCGGTCTCTGTGGCTAATGGCTCAGAAGCTGCTATGGTCATCAAATCTAGAATCCAAAAGTCAGGGAGGGCACAGGAGCAGCGAGGCAGAACCAGCAAACAACTGGGTGATTTGGGTCTAAAGAATCTCGCATGACTGTGGAAAAACCACAGCTGAGAGGGGAATTGAAAAGCTGAGAATGGAACAGGCTCTGAGTTCATAAGATAACCTAATTCCAATCTGAAGGCATTGGCACATGGGGTTCTGCAAGCAGCCCCAGAACCGCTACTAGCATGTGAGCTGTGGGCACCTGGTACAGGCTGTCCCCACCAAGGCTGTGAGGGTAAGAGGCAAGGCCTCAGGTAGTCATTAAACCCAGGTAGCTGGAAGTGACCACAGGCAGTAGGAACAGATCAAAGTTCCATGTGGCTCTCCTTGATGCCATGTGGTGGGAAAGAGAACTCATGTGAATCTCCACTCAGTGGATGAGGTCAGCGCTCGGTCTCTGTCTGGCAGAAACCAGGGATAAAGGCACCTAGCAACCTAAGCTTTTGCGGTAGCTCCTGGTAGTGGGAGCCTGGGGAGGGGTTATCCTGGACTGGCCTAGTTTGCCAGTGTCCAGTTCTCCTGTCAGAGGTAATCTAACCCAGGGCTTAGCACTTCCTGATGAGAGCAATAATATTTACTTTGTAAATCTGTAGGTACTGAATTTTTTTTCCTGCTATTGATCTTGTTTTTATGACACCAAACCTCTTTCTGGTACAAAATGTGGAAAACATAGTTAACCACTTCAGCCCCGGAAGGATTTACCCCCTTCCTGACTAGAGCACTTCTTGCGATTCGGCACTGCGTCACTTTAACTGACAATTGCGCGGTCGTGCGACGTTGTACCCAAACGAAATTGATGCCCTTTTTTTCCCACAAATAGAGATTTCTTTTGGCGGTATTTGATCACCTCTGCGTCATTTCTGATCACCGCTATAAACAAAAAAAGCGACAATTTTGAAAAAAAAAATATTTCTTACTTGTTGCTATAAAACATATCCAAAAAAAATAAGCATAAAGAAAAAATGTATTCAACAGTTTAGGGCGATATATATACTTCCTCATATTGTTGGTTAAAAAAAAAACGCAATCGGCGTATATTGATTGTTTTGTGCAAAAGTTGCCGTGTTTACAAACAATGAGAATTCATTTATGGCATTTTTATTTTTTTTACTAGTAATGGCAGCGATCTGTGATTTTTATCGGGACTGCGCTATTGCGGCGGACAGATCGGACACTTTTGACACTTTTTTTTTTTTGGACCATTGGCATTTATATAGCGATCAGTGCTATGAAAATGCACTGATTATTGTATAAATGTCACTGGCAGGGAAGGGGTTAACCTGCAGGGGGCATTCAAGGGGTTAACTGTGTTCCCTCTGTATGTTCTAACTGTTAGGGGGCTGGGCTGGCTCTGTAGTAGGCAATCTCGGGTCGCTGGCAGACATCGAGTCCGTCCGACCTGCGGGCACACTCCCGCCCGCGCATATTCAAATGTTATATTTCCCTTTATTCTAGGAACAGTGCAAAAAAAAAAAAAACCCTACAAGTTCTATTTTCTCAACTGTTACGTAAGAGACTTATTTAGCCACTTCAGCCCTGGAAGGTTTTACCCCTTAATGACCAGGCCATTCATTTTTTTTTTTTTTCTGATACGGCACTGTGTTACTTTAACCACTTCCTTACTGGGCACTTAAACCCCCCTCCTGCCCGGACCAATTTTCAGTTTTCAGCGCTGTCGCTCTTTGAATGACGCGCGGTCGTGCGGCGTTGTACCCAAACAAAATTGGCGTCCTTTTTTTCCCACAAATAGAGCTTTCTTTTGGTGGTATTTGATCGCCTCTGCGTCATTTCTGATCGCCGCTATAAACAAAAAAAAGCAACAATTTTGAAAAAAAACAATATTTTTTTACTTTTTGCTATAATATATATCCAAAAATAAAAAACAAATTTATTCATCAGTTTTGGCCGATATATATTCTTCTACATATTTTTGGTTAAAAAAAATCGCAATCGGCGTTTATTGATTGGGTTGCGCAAAAGTTATAGCGTCTACAAACTATGGACATTGATTTATGGCGTTTTTATTATTATTTTTTTTTTTTACTGGTAATGTCGGCGATCTGCGATTTTTATCGGTACTGCGATATCGGGGCGGACATGTCGGAGGTTTTTGACACTTTTTTGGGACCAATGACATTTATACAGCGATCAGAAATTTAAATGTCCACTGATTACTG
>BLSH010375649.1:608114-624942 GCA_018402905.1 Glandirana rugosa
TGGATACGCTAGGATAATGTCACGTCCCTTTTTGTTCAGGGACGTGGATAAAGACACGCTTAGGTTACATTCCCCCCCCCCCCCCCCACACGAAGAGAACACTCTGGTCTGCCCATTGGTTCCCAATCAGCATTGAAAGCCAGTGGGCAGCCCTTTCGACAGAAGTCGACCAAAGGGCTGGCTTCTGTCAGACCAGCAGTAGTACAGACAGGCCGAATGTCAGCCGGGTTCTATTGAACTGGCCGATGCCAGCGACATTCGGCCTGTGTGTACTAGGCTTTATATTGTCTGTGCCCACTATGAGGTTTTTACCTTCACTTTTTGATTAGTTTAATTGAAACAAGGCTTTAGCCCGGGTTCACATTAGTATGATGTCTGAGCAATGCGAGTTCAGCCACATTGGATTCGCACAGAAATAGGTGCAGGGACTTGTTTTTCCCTGCACTGTAATAGGATCGCATAGGTGTTCTCACTCATGCGATCCGATTCCTGTCTGAATCCACAATTCGCACTGCGATCTGCAAACCGATCTGGGGGTGCCATTGACCTTGTAATGACACCTGCAGAGGGCAGTGACCCGCAGCAGTTTGCAGAGGGCAGTGTGAACTGCCTGTGGGAGAGATGTGATGCAGGGACTGGCACTGCAATCGTGCTGGTTCCAGCATTGCACCAGTGTGAACCTGGGCTTAAAGCGGAATACTCTAGCTGCATAATCATTCCTTTCTAGAGTAGTGGAGGAATGTAACATAACAGAAGATGACTTAAGCCGGCCATAGATGGATTGAAATTTGGCCGGTTCAGCAGGAACCAGACAAATTTTGATCCATCCTATGGGCAGGCTCTAGGCTGTACTGCAGTTGATCTATCAACTGACTTCAGTATAGCCATTTTTTTTTTTTTTTGTACAATCATGGGCTATAGCTGTAATCCTTGTATTCTGGCAGTGGGGAAACCTTCCATAATCCGAATACAATAGCACAGCAAGAGGGATTCCCTCATCAGCACTGACTGTTTGTGGGAGACTCAAGCAATTTTTGAGATTTGAACCATGTATGGGTTAGGCTGAATGGACCCAAGTTGATCCACTCGGGTACAACCAGCCTGCTGCATTTTACATGCAATTATTGCTAGCAGCAGGGATTCCCCTGTCAACACTGTCTGTGTTGATGGGGGATCTATTGATTTTCTTTCCTGCAACCCATGGTCGTAGCTGAGGCGGCATCTATTATGTGTACATATACACAGTAACTGAGTGTGGCCATTGTGGATGAATTTATTGAACACAAGTAAAGGTACTCACAAACCGGTGGAGAGGAGAAGCATTGCAGTGTTAGCCACTGCTGGCTGTACTCGGCAAACACGCTGGCTGGCCAGAAGCGGTATAGATGTGCTAGAGGCTTCGCAAGGCTCAGGGGTGTGGGAGACGCCAGTGGCTCCAGCGCTTCGCTGTGTGCACTTTCCTAGCCACGCCCTTCCCCAGCTAGTGGCAGCGATGTGATTGTTCCCAGATACGAGCACCTACTACACAAAGGAGCCGAGCACCGGAGGAGAGAGAGGCGCCTCCATCCCTGTCGGTGTGCTCAGCCATGGCAAGAAGGAGTTCTCTGTTCATCCGGATAGTGGAAGGAAAGAACTTACCGGGCCAAGGACATTTATGGCGGCGATCTGTGATTTCTATCGGGACTGCGATATTGCGGCGGACAGATATTGCGGCGGACAGATCGGACACTTTTGACACCGCTCTGAGACATGGGAAGCGCTGGAAGCCACTGGCGTCTCCCACACCCCTGAACCTTGCGAAGCCTCCAGCACATCTCTACCACTTCTAGCCAGCGTGTTTGCCGAGTACAGCCAGCAGTGGCTAACACTGCAATGCTTCTCCTCTCCACCTGTTTGTGAGTACCTTTACTTGTTCAATAAATTCATCCACAATGGCTACACTTAGAGGCGGTTTGTGTATTTTTGTTTCCTGCTCCTAGAAGTACTTCTGTCTTCTCCATTCCAGCTGCCCTAGGACTGCCGTTCTTGTGGACTTCTCCCTATATGCCACCACAGCCACTCTTATATCCCCAGCCTTCTGGATGCAGTTTGTATTTGCGCTCTGTAAATAACTCTATCGATACACAGTAACTAAAGCCTGAATTCATAGAATAGCCATATTGCATAGATTTCTCCATCCATGCTCAACAGGGTTGAATGGAGGAATCTCTGCTGTCTGCTATTGTATTCAAGCAGCTACAACACCCATTCCTCCTTGAATATCCAAACAGTAACTGCATCTGATGGGATACAGTCATGCTTGACTGACAGCCAACTATTTTCTACCGCACTTCTTTGATTTTTTTTTTTTTCCCAGTTAAAATTTGTTGAGCCAAGTGACCGGGCCACTCATGGCTCAAATTTTGGCTAATTGAGTAGGAATCTGCGCCATGCTTGGCCAGCATAACCTGCTGCATAAATTGTCTTAAGTATTAGTTATGCACAAGTAAATAATTGTATATGTTATAAACTGTTCCTCTGTTTTCACCTATGATGTGATTAAAGGGGATTCTATCAAACATATCCTACCCATGTTTGTGTCATAAACTACAATCATTACGGTTTCCAGCAAGATCACTGAGAATAATGTCTGCACTCACAAAACTGTGTTTCATGAGAAATAAGCAGGAAGTGCTATGGGCTTGGGGGGGTAACACGCATGAAATGGCCAAATCATTTGAGACTGTGGAAATTTCCTTTACCTCAATGCTAAGGTTTGAAGGAAAAAAAAAAAGCAGTTAGCATTTTTATATTTATGTTGTATAGTCTGGAATTTCTTTAGTTTCCCAACAATGTAGTAACTTAAAGAGTTTTTTTTTTTTTTTTTTTTAATTAAAATAACAAACCTGTTATACTTACCTGCTCTGTGCAGTGGTTTTGCACAGAGCAGCCCTGTTCACCCTCTTCTTGGGTGCCCCGATGGTGCTCCTGGCTCCACCCATGCGGGTGTGCTCCCGAGTCCTGCTGCTGCGTCCACTGACACAGACAGTGAGGCTCGGCCTTGCCCCCACATCACTGGACTTGATTGACAGCAGCCAATGGCTCCTGCTATCAATCTGTCCAATGAAGAGAGAGACAGCGGCTGGATCGGATCAAGCTCAGGTAAGTGGAGGGGGAGCTGTAGCAAAGGTTTTTCAGCTTAATGCATAAAGGTGAAAAACCTAGAGACTTTACAATCACTTTAATAAAACACATTTACACAAAAAATTATTTAATATGGGGATAAAGTGACCTTAAAATTGCTGACAGATAATAAAGGCAAGATGGAACATACCAGGAGGAATGCCATACTTCTGCTCTAGGCCAGTTGGGTTTGATGGGGTCGCACAATCCATGTTCACTTCTTTTCGGAGACAGCGATCAATGTCTACTGCACTGAAAAATGCCACCGACTGAGGCAAATCTAGCATTCCAAGTTTGTAAGCAAACATACACCTGCAAAATGGAAATGAAAATTACAAAAATACTAATAAATTCTATAAAAAGAGACTTCCTGTTTCTTATCTGTGGATCCTAGGCTTCTTCCACACATTCTCTCTCCTTGCTTTCCTCTTTAGAATAGCAATACCCCCCCCCAACATTAAAAGTGACTAAAGCACATAGACACTACCCTGGAATGAGACCAGCTTTCTATATACCCTATATTGCCCAAAGTATTGGGACACCTTCCTTTACACGCACATCAACTTTAATGGCATCCCAGTCTTAGTCCGTAGGGTTCAGTATTGCGTTGGTCCAACCTTTGCAGCTATAACAGCTTCAACTCTTCTGGGAAGGCTGTCCACAAGGTTTAAGAGTGTCTAATGGGATGTTTGACCATTCTTCCAGGAGGTCAGCCACTGATGTGGATGAGAAGGCCTGGCTCGCAGTCTCTGCTCTAATTCATCCCAAAGGTGTTCTATTGGGTTGAGGTCAGTGCACAAAGCAAGGTACATAAAGACACAGATGAGTGAGTTTGGGGTGAAGGAATTTGACTGGCTTGCACAGAGTCCTGACCTCAACCCAATAGAATACCTTCAAGATGAATTAGAGCAGAGTCTGTGAGCCAGGCCTTCTCATCCACATCAGTGCCTGAGCTCACGAATGCGCTTCTGGAAGAATGGTCAAACATTTCCATAGACACTCCTAAATCTTGTGGACAGCCTTCCCAGAGGAGTTGAAGCTGTTATCGCTGTAAAGGGTGAGCCAACTCAATATTGAACCCTATGGACTAAAACTGGGATGCCATTAAATTCATGTGCGTGTAAAGGCAGGCGTCCCAAAACATTTGGCAATATCGCGTACCTTTTTTTTTTTTTTAAAAGGGGTAAATACCGCACTAATGTCAGATGGAACTTAATTAAAGCAGCAGCTCAAATGTGAGACATGCATAAATAAGAAAGAGAAAGAAAAAGCTGCACTAAAATGGAGAAATAAAAAAAGACAGAATGTTTCATAGAGGAATATGCCATGAGCTAAAATAGTTTAATAAGACAGAGTCCACTCTAGATGTAGTCCTCAGGTGAGCATATCATTAAAATTAGATACACTCCATATAAACCAATTAGATAAATCTAGTCCGAAGGAATATCTCTAGTATGTCATGTCAGTTTCACAACGATGAACCGTTAATATTCCTGGAATTCCAAATATGATGGCACCACGGTGACTCACATCACACTATTGTGACCCTTCACCTTACAGAAAACCTGCTTACCAGAAGGCAAGCTTGTGGCTATTGCCCAGCCAACTGACTTTTCAGTCACCTTGGCCTAATGAGCTGCTGCCGAGACCTTTATAGTATTGAAGGATTTGCTCACTCTGACCCATTCATTCAAGAACCTGGGGGTGCCTGAGAGGCGACAATCAAGCTAACAAGACGCACAGCATTTATCCACAGGTCCAAAGTATGCTGCACTATCCCGGTGTCTGCTACAATTGATGTTGTCATTGTTCATCTTTGGACTGGGGAGAGTCTGAACATTTTGACACTTCTTTGCATATTACTGAAACACAGTTGGCACATTTGCATATTGTCACTATTTATGTGGATTACTTCAATAGACTTTGTCTTGCATTTTGCACATACTGTATCTATGTGGCTTAGTCCACACCATTTGTTATATATTATGTATTTATGAATTTTCAGCACCTAGCACTTTATTGGTACACATTTATGGGCCTACCCCGTTCTAATATAGATTTGGGATAAGGGGCCCATCACACTTGTGGTTATTAGGGAGAGCGCGGTGATCTATTCATTCTTTGCACACAGAAATGTGAGGGGTGTACTCACTTTTGTGAGATACTGTATATATTTTGTACTGGGTTTAGTGACATTTTAAATTTTGATTTTGCCATGTTCATCCTGTGTTTGAAAATTCTATTTGCCGCCATTGCACAAATGGCAGAGGAAAGGATTTCCGCTAATCCCGACCAGCCCAGGTGAATAAACAATAAGGAGCAGCCTTGGCCTACACGACTAAGCCCTGGTGGGAGTGGTGAAATGCATCAGTGTGTGTGGTGTAGTGGAGACATGTAGGCTGAGGACACTCCTTATGGTTTAGTCACCTGGGCTGATTATGAGTAAAGGGCGATCCTTTCCGCTTCACATTTTCTAGCCCTCTGGATTGGTATCAGAATAATGCTCTGGGACACAGGGATATAGGTTCACCTCTACTTTGCGCAGCACCAAAAGCAATATTGCAGGCACAGCCAGTGTCAGAATGTAATTTCCTGTTTTCTTAGAGGGGGTCAACACGGACACCGATTTGCTTCCCCTGCTCTCATCTTCACTGGACAACAGGAGGCAGGACAGTACTGGATTGAGGGCGGGTGCTGCCTCAGTTAACCAGCAGGTGATCGGTTGTTAGGACGCTGGGCAGTAGTAGTAACTAATCACTAGCTTGTTCATATTAAACGTTACCGCCGGCAGGTCCCGCCCTCCATCCAATACTGTTCTGTCTCCTGCTCTCTGCTCTGCAGGACATGAGCCATCAGGTAGGAGATTGCTACCTCCACTTTTAGCCTTTGCATATACCTGGACAGCCTAAATCTTAGAAGCTCCACAGACGTGGTCAGATGCTTGAAAATAATTTATTGGTCATCCAGCCAGACACATACAGGGAACATTGACAATTTTCATTAAAGTCGCTCGAGCTTCCTCATAACCAATACCTGTGTCATGGCACAGATTAGCAGGTCTACATACAGTCCTAGTGGGTCTGTGCTTCTTGCTTGGAATATATGGGTCTAGTCCTAGGCAAAGCTCAAGCCAGAGTTTTTCTTCCCCAGGAGAAACTTCAAACTCCACTCCCTCATCCTCTTCAATTCAGGAGTCGTCTGACTCTTTGCTTCTACATTAAAATCCTGGTGCTGATGGTAGCCTCCTTCGAGGCAGTCCCATTTACAATTTCACTGCAGACGCCTCAAACAACATTTTGCTATCATGGGACAAGTCAGTCCAGTCCATGGACACACTAATTCATATTTCACCAAGGAGCGGCTTTTCTCTGACTTAGTGGCTCAGGAATTCAGCTCTTGTGATAAATCCTAACTTGGGCTAGGAAGAAGTCCTAGCTTGAACTTGAATGTCAGAGGAATTATGTCTACCGACCAACATTCTGAAACTTCAGGTGATTTTTGCTGTCCCTGTAGCACTGAATCACGGCTGTACCGTCATCCAATCTTGATTCAGTAAGGCAATGCAATAGCAGTGACAAACATCAACCATTAGTGGGGAACCAGAGATAGCCTTGAAGTGAGAGAGCAAGAGTGGATCCTCTCTTGGCCAGAACTTCAATGTTCCAGCCCTGCAACTGGGACATTCAACTGATTCAGCATTTCATTTTTCCTATCATGCATATAAAGATGTTCTTTCCAACTCAGTGGGGAGACTGTCCAGTAGAGATTACTTGGAAGCATTTACAAGCAATGGAAAAAGCTATAAAACATATTTGAAAATGATTGAACTAGCTGGTCACAATTGATTATATCTGTATACAGGCTGTGGTTAACATATCTCTAATGCAAATATGTACCTTGTTAGCAAATTTGTGATCTGGAGAGCCAGTGCTGCACGGTATCTGTCCTCACTACACACCAGATAACGCACCTCATCATGGATACTGATGCAGAAACGCCCATCTATGTCATACTCCTCAAAAAGCCACTTCATGGCCACCAGCATCAGATGAAGGTAGTCCACAGCCGAGCTCTGCACAACCCAATTCACTCTGCTAGTTATAAACTGAACATAAACAAGACAATGGTGAGAAATGGTTTCTAGAAGGTAAAATGTTTTAGTTTTTGGGCAGTGAAATGAATGACAAAACTTTACGCAACAAACTAGCACAATAGTGTAAATACAATGGTCGTTCTACTAATCATAAATGTACTTTATCTACTATTGCAGCCATGTATTCTAACATACCTCTGTATTTGACTTCCTTATCAGATACGCTATAATGTAATTGTAGTGAAGATAAAGGTGCATCCACCAAGCATTTTCATATGGTTGTATTGGATATTTCCCCCACTGTATAGTACAAGGGAATGGTCATAACAGTTCTAGACACCTGCTAAGGTAATCCAGTAACAAGCCTGGGAAATCCAGATTGCATTTAATGTAAAAATACATAAGCAAAGTTAGAGATTACCTTCAGTGAAACCTCCAGTTTTAGGACATTAAGCATTGATGAACTGCGGAGCACTGCCTATCACTCGCTGCTCTATTACCTCCCTGTGTAGCCGGCACACCTGCCAGAGAGATCGTGTGCAGGGCTCTGTTAGATCCAGGAGCAGCTGAGCAAAGCTGTCCCTTGTAAACACAGAATATAAATAACTTTCCAAGGGTGCAGAGCTCAATTATTAGAAATACCCAGGTACATCAATTATCCCAGCTGTACTGCGAAATAGAGCACCATAGTATCAAATCATATTCTCAATACCACAAACTGCTAAGTCTTACGACCCAATATAGGTTTGGTCAAGAGAGACACCGTGGCCTCCTCGTTAGCATCCATATAAAAGATTTTTAGAATCAGAACAAAAAATAAGAAAAGAAAAAGGAAACGCGGAAAGAAAAGGAAAAGAGAGAAAAAGGAAACCGACAGAGATAAGTCCCATAAACCCAGACCCTCAAGATGCCCCCTATTACTAAAGGGCCAGAATGTATCTAATCCAGGGATTCCATACTTTCTCAAATCTGGCTTGTTTGTCCCTAAGGATATTCGTCAAATTTTCATTAATCACAATCCAAGATATTTTATGTTTGACCAACGCAAGATGGGACTTCCATGGCAATTTTAGCTGCTAATAAAGACGAGGGATCCGAGATGTCTGAGGATCTCCTCCGACAGGTCGGTGAACAGTGCTATCTTGACTTTTTTTAATATATTCACACCCGTAACAGAGTAGATAAGATTAAATATTCTGATCCAAAATCGCTGGACCTTCGGACAGGACCACCAGACATGAAACATATTGGCTTCCTGCCTGCATCCTCGAACACAGAGGGGCAGAGTGCCAGGGTAGATTTTTGCCAGCCTGACAGATTTTTTCCAGCGGGGACAACACCTTGTAATTTGCCTCCACTAGAGAGGTTTTGAGTATTCCCCTGTGCACCATGGTCGACCAATGAGTCCATTCCTCCTCCTCAGTCCAACTCCCAGGCCTGCTGATAAAAGAGTTTATTACTTTGGCTCGCAAATCGAACATATAGCTCTGCTATCCTTCCTCACGTTTTAACATTTATTCTCAAATAAGGTCCTAGTGGTTATATCCTCCTGGTCCCTGCTTAACCTCTGCAGATAAGTGATTTGGCATAAGCAGTAAGTCTCTGTGGCGGGCATCTGTAGAGTCTCCAAAAAAAAGGAAGACTGTCTGATCCCTCTGTGGTCTATACAGTGCGCTATCAGATAAAGGCCTTTACTGACCCACCAGGAAAACTGCTGGGGTCGCTGACCTTGGAAAAATGTGGATTATTGAAAAGAGGGGCCACAAGTGTGTGAGGAGACCTCAAATGGTATAGTTTACAGGCTACAGGGCATTGGCTCCCCCTGCTGTCAATCAAATCAAGTGACACGGGGGGGCAGGGACTGAGTCCTGCTGTCTGTGTCAATGGACGCAGCGGCAGGACTCAGGAGCGCGCCCGCACGAGTGCCCCCTTGGAAAGCGGCACTACATGGGGGCATCCAATGAGGAGGAGGAGCCAGGAGCGCCGCCGGGTGACCCTTGCACAGAGTAGGCAAGTATGACGTGTTTGTTATTTAAAAAAAGACAAACAAACCTTTACAATCACTTTATAAGGAAGTGCCTGTGTGCACCATTTGAAAGAGAAAGACACCCACACTAATCCCAGGACCGACTCTGGGAGATTAACATTCAATGCCTCTGATATGGATTGACTTACCCGCTCCAAAACTCAATAAAGTGGCAAATAAGTTAGATAAAGTTGTGATTAAATCTGTGATAAATATCAAAAGATCATTGGCAAATAACTCACATTTGTGGGTTCTGCCCCCGCTAGAGATGCCATGAATGTCAGGATTAGACCTGATGGCTATCCCTAGCGTCTCAATCGCTTTAATGAAAAGGGGGGGGGGGGAGAGGGCATCCCTGCATAGTCCCTATTTATATGTGTAAAAGTCCTGCAGCACATCATTTTACATATTTTTTTTTTTTATTTACAATCAAATTGGTGTTTGCAGCTGCTATAATTTAATCGATTGTGTGCAGATACTTCACATATTTATTTAATCCCTTTAAAACACTCTGAAAGTTCAGAATAATTCTAGTTAATCTGCTTGAAATGCACTTGGCTCTTAATTTCCTGACAAAACACACTAACTGCTCTAAAGCTGGCCATACAGTAATCAATTGACTCAATTCCCCCACCCACACATTGAGGTGGATGAGAGAATCACTCCAGCTGCATCTTTGAATTCTGACAGTGGGGATCCTTCCCTGCTGCCAGAACACACCGATCAGTGTTGTCAGCTATAGCTGGCAGAGCTGATCACTTAGGGAAAAACCCAACAGGCTGGTTGTACAAAAGTCGTTCAGTAGATCAACTTCTGTACAACTAGCCTGCTCATACATGGATTGAAATTCATGCGGTCCCTGCAGAACAAGCTGGATTTCGATCCATGCATGGCCGGCTTTAAAATTCCTGGTGTCTTTTGTCTAAACTATCCAACCAATCCCACTCTGAAAACTCTACAGAATGAAGACTTATTGTTCTGTAGCCCAAGATGAGGACTGGGAAGGCAAAAATAGAATCTTTGAGATAACACAGGAGGTGCACAGGGTGACACAGGTCGGCTCTTCATTTCTGACAAGATCAACTGATTTTTTTTTTGCAATTCCAACGCTTCCAATATTTAATAAACCAAAAGGAAGAAAATAAGAGTTAATTGTTAGAGCTTTACTTATAATAAAGTGATACTAAAGTCTCCTTTTTTTTAGTTAAAAATAACAAATATGTCATACTTACCTGCTCTGTGAAATGGTTTTGCACAGAGCAGCCCTGATCCTCCTCTTCTCGGGTCCCTCTTTGGTGTTCCTGGTCCTCCCTCCTGTTGAGTGCCCCCACAGCAAGCAGCTTCTTATGGGGGCACCCGAGCCCCAGCTCCCTGTGTCCATTAAGACAAGAAGCCGTGGTCTGGCTCTGCCTCCTTTCTCTCCTCATTGGCCAACTGACATTGATTGACAGCAGCAGGAGCCACTGGCGCCACGCTGCTGTCTCAGCCAATGAGTAGGGAAGTCCCAGGCAGCAGAGACACTCCTGCAACATCGCTGGATCTAGATGGGCTTAGGTAAGTATTAGAGGGGCTGCTACACACAGAAGGTGTTTTATCTTAATGCACAGAATGCATTAAGATAATAAGCCTTCTGACTCTACAAAATCTTTAACATCCCCAAACTAAACGCAGGGTGCTTTAAAAAAAAAAATGGCACACAGCCACCTATGTCTTTGACTCTACTGATCAATTGGACATTAACTTGAGTGTAACCTTTGATTGTGCATTTTTCTTCATATTCATTTTCTTCTCGCTCCCAGCATTGTAGCTGGAACGTACCGGAAGACTCCGGTTGCATACTAGCGATCGGGAGCTTTCTGATCATGTGACCGTTGGGACAGCCAATTATAATGGTCACAATCTGCCTCCCGGCTTTTAGAACTGTTAAAGGGCCGGGAGGGGGCCGGCGTGAAGAGGTTAAGGAGCGGTGGGCTCCCTCCAGGTACCCCTGCCCTTAACCTATTCATTATTATTATTATACAGGAATTATATAACGCCAACAGTTTGCGCAGTACTTTACAACATGGGGGGCAGACAGTACAGTTCCAATACAATCCAATACAGGAGGAATCACAGGGCCTTGCTCGTTAGAGCTTACAATCTAGAAGGGAGAGTCAAGTGGAACAAAAAGGTAATAACTGTGGGGGATGAGCTGATGGAGGAGATGAAAATGCAGTAGTTAGGTGTGGGTGGGATAGGCTTCTCTGAAGAGAAGGGTTTTCAGAGATCGTCTAAAAGCTAATAGAGTAGGAGATAAAACGGACAGTTTGGGGTAAGGCGTTCCATAGGATGGGAGAGGCTCTGGAGAAGTCCTGGAGGCGAGCATGGGAGGAGGTGACAAGGGAGCTAGAGAGCAGGAGGTCTTGAGGGGAACGAAGAAGACGATTAGGTTGGTATTTAGAGATTAGGTTAGTGATGTAGCTGGGGGCCAAGTTGTGGATCGCTTTGTAAGTAGTTGTTAATATTTTGAATTTAAATTGTAGGGTGAGTGGAAGCCAGTGGAGGGACTGACAGAGAGGAGTAGCAGATGCTGAACGGTTGGTAAGGTGGATAAGTCTGGCAGCAGCATTCATGATGGACTGAAGGGGGGGGGGGGTAGCCTATGTAGAGGTAAGCCAATGAGAAGGGAGTTGCAGTAGTCGTGGCGAGAGATGACCAGGGAGTAAATTAAGAGCTTTGTTGTGTCATTGGTTAGAAAGGAGCATATTTTTGAAATGTTTCGGAGGTTGAGGTGGCAAGATTTGGACAGTGATTGGATGTGGGACTTAAAGGAGAGTTCAGAGCGCAGGCCTACACCTAGGACTTTGGCATGCAGGGATGGGCTTATAGTTGTGCCATCGATTTTGACAGAGAGATCACAGGAAGGGGCATATGGGGGAGGAAACATTATAAGTTCAGTTTTGGAAAGAATAAGTTTGAGGAAGTGGTATGACATCCAGACTGATACATCTGTTAGTAAATTAGTGATACGTGAGGAGACGGAGGGAGTGAGCTGAGGGGAAGAGAAATAGATTGGGGTGTCGTCAGCGTAGAGATGGTATTGGAAGCCATGGGAATCTATCAGCTGACCCAGGGAGGAGGTCTAGATTGATAATAGGAGAGGTCCAAGAACAGAACCTTGGGGGACCCCAACAGAGAAAGGAAGAGGAGAGGAGGAAATAGAATTGTAAGTGACGCTAAAGGTGCGGTTGGATAAGTAGGAAAAGAACCACCAAAAGTGTTTTTTGAGGAGGAGGGGGTGGTCAACCGTATCACAGGCAGCAGAGAGGTCCAGGAGTAGGAGTACAGAAAAGTGTCCATAGGTTTTGGCCGTTAGTGTATTGTTTGTTAGTTTTAGGAGAGCAGTTTCTGTGGAGTGTCAAGGACGAAATCCAGACTGAAGGGGATCAAGAAGGTTATTATCAGCAAGGTGGTCGCTCAGTTGGTTGTAAACCAGGAGTTTGGATAAAAAGGGGAGCAAGGAGATGGGGCGTAAGTTGTCAAGATTGGATGGGTCCAGTGAGGGCTTTTTAAGTATGGGGCTGACTAGTGCATGTTTTAGAGAATTGGGAAAGATGCCAGAAGAGAGGAAGAGATTAAAGATGTGGGTTACAGAGTGTAGAATAGATCCAGAGGGTGAACAAAGCATTTGCGAGGGAACAGGATCCAGAGGGCAGATGGACATTGGCAAGTAGTTTAGCAACCTCTTCTATAGTGGTGGGGTTGAGAGAGGGAAGTAATGATTGTACCAGCAGGCACGAAGTGTAAAGCATGGAGGGTATCCGAACAGTAGAGATCTCCTCGCGAATCGTATAAATCTTCTGTTTGAAGTGATTGGCGATCTCCTGGGCAGTGAGTGAGTTGGAGGGTGGAGGCAGTGGAGGATGAAGTAGAGAGTTGATGGTAGAGAAGAGTTGATGGGAACGGGATGATAAGTTGCTAATCAGAGTGATTAATTAGGTCTGCTTGGCAGTGAGGAGGCTGGAATTGTATTTTTGGAGGGCAGTTTTATATTGGTTGAAATCTTTCTGAGACTTAGTCTTACGCCACAGGCGCTCATGAGCATGGCTATATTTTTTAGACTTCTAGTATCATCTGTTTGCCAAGGTTGAAGGGGTCAAGGCCTGATTCTGTGTGTAGTGAGGGGGGCCAGTGAGGCTAGAAGTGAAGCATTGTAGACAGAAGTGGCAAGGTCGGTGCAGGATAGGGGTGAGATTTTGTCATAGAGGTGGTCGGTAGCAGAGTAGAGAAGAGAAGGGTTGAGATGACGTAGGTTTCTGCGGGTAACTTTTAGGCACTTGGAGTGAAAGGAGGTGGAGGAAAGGGAGAGATTGAAACGAATAAGTTAGTGATCAGAGATAGGGAATAGATAGTTGGAGAGGTTGCACGAAGTGCATAGGTGGGAGAAAACGAGGTCAAGGATATTGCCTTCAGAGCGAGTAGGAGTATCCATTGTTGTATGAGCTCCTAATATGGAGACTCTGGAAATTTAGAGTTAGGACCATAGTATATTCAGAGGTCCCTCTTTATAGGCACTGTGGCTTATGCATCCATTTGCAAATGTGTGCAAACAAAACCCTTCGTTTTTAACGTAAACCGCTTGAGAAATCTTTTGTTTGCACTGTGTTAAAGAAGCCTATTCATCTGCATGAGCTGCCTAAGGCACCATTTTCAACAATGCACATTAGTTTTCATTTGCTGCAACACACATTGCTGCAATGCACTGCTGTAATTGAGCATTAACATATGTAGCATAAAAGTGAAAGAATGGTTAACATTAACTAATAGGATGGCATTTCTTAATTTTACTTGGTTTAAAAGTTACAGTCTGCTGACAACATCCATATTTGAGACCCAATATTCGGGTAACATACCTCCCCTTGCACAGCTGCTGGTTCCAGTGCTCTACTAATACGACATCCCAGGACTGGTGTACTGGGTGCAGGGCTCATAGCTATACTTTCCAGCTTGTTGAACATCTCAGACTCTGTTCCTCCAGTCCATAGTTTACGACTGATCAAGTTCCACTTTCTCCTGGACCTATTAATAAAAGGATCTTGCTTTAACATAGAACTATGAGAAACTACAATAGTAGTACCATTGCTATTACGTTCAAACAAAAATGAAATTAAAAGGCACAGCCTTATATCAATAAAATTAAGCTAGAATAGGGCTACATATGTCCAATACTGCTCATTTGTGAGAGGTATGGCATCATCTCCTTTATCAGGAAAATGTCTGTAGCCCCAAGTCAATAAATTTGAGGGACACTTGCAGCTGTGCATAGAAACCAATCAGGGCTCCTCCCTCCTGCCTCCAGAGCAAGCAGCTTGTTACAGGGGGCACTCGTGCAGGCTCACTCCCGAGCCACGATCTGTGAGTCCACAGACACACAGGGCACAGCTCTGCCCCACGCCCTGGTCTCTCCTCACTAGCTGTGGTTGAAGCCAATGGCTCCCGCTGCTGCCTCTTTGTCCAGTGAGGAGAGAGAGAGAGAGACGCTGTTCTGGTGCACAGTGCTGGATCAAGATAGGGGCTTAGGTAAGTATGGGGAGGGGGGCCCTTTTTAAACAAAAGGCCAGTTTATTGTCTTGCAAATTTTAGGGGGGCCGGATTGTGGCCAGCGGAAGTGTAAATTTTCTTGGCATCAGTGGGAGTAAACATTGTCACATTTGGTATTAGGGGGAAGAATAGTGCCCCATTGTTGGTATCATTGGGAGGAATAGTACCCCAATGCTGGTGTCAGTGGGAGGAATGGTGCCCCATTGTTAATGTTATTTGGCGGAATAGTGTCTCCTATCAGTGGGAGGAATAGTGCCTCAAGGGCCAGATAAAGGCAAGCAAAGGGCCACATCTGGTCCTCAGGCCACAGTTTGGAGACCACTGCCATAATGCATATAATTAAGGTATAGAAAAAAAACTTTTACCTTTAGAGACACTTTTATGTTGTTTAGAGCAGCCTCTTGGCCTGTGCTCAGAATGTCTTTTATGATCACTGCTGTGTCCCATGCTACTCATAAAAGCTTGGCCACATTAGTAGTTATGTTATTTTTAGGATTCACTCAAAGCACTGAAAGGATAACATAAGTAGCATAAGTAGGATTTTGATTCAAGATATGAGACTTCAGGGGTACATTACTTCATTGATGCTTGTTTTTGGATCTTCCGCACGTCGTCTAAGCTCACAGAATTCTCTTCTCCCCGCTCAACTGAGATCCCAAGCTCTTCCACCAGCCACTCTGCATCTTCAGACAAGATGTACCTGGAAAACCAACATGTAACAAAAATAGTAAACCTCTACAACTCCGCATGACTGTAACATGAATTGCAAGTTGAAAAGAGTAGAAAACTCTTGGCATACATATTCAGATAGTGTCTGATTCACACCTGCATGAATATACAATTTTGGAAATGACCTACCAGCTATTGTCCACACAAAGCCTGTTTTCCTTTTTCACACAATTCTATCTTTATAGCAGCATATGTATACAATCCATTCTGTGCCACTCACCTCCTGACTCCCTTTGTTGCTGCATACATGTGTTTGGCTTTCCCCATGGCTTCTTCCTGGGTGAGTCTGTGATTAAACTGCATTAGCAGACGTTCAGCAAAGGGCTGCCCAGCACCATAAATACGGCCATAATTAAAGACCTTGGCATGTTCTCGACTTATTCCCACAGTGGATGCCGTCTTACTGTGCAGATCGGTGCCACTGCTCTTTTTACCTTGTAAAGTCATCCATCCAAAGGCAGTGCAACCTAAAAAACCCAGACCATTACTATAATGCTCAATAGAAAACAAGTATAGAATTAATACAGAATGATGTTAGACCATAAAAACAATTATGAATCCAGTATTCCTACAAATTCATCTGCTTTACAATCCATGCTTTATCTTGTGTGATTATCAACCATTACATTTTATTGTAGGCGCATGGACAGTGTTTCCAGCACTGAACATACACATTTGCAGCTGCGTCATGCAATCCTGCTATATTACCAAGTCATTAAAGCAACTCTTCAGTCAGTTTTGCAAAAATGAAAAGTCAGCAGCTACAAAATGCCAGGCCCTATTATGCTCCACTTTGAAACTCAGGTGGCCAGACAATATTTGCAGTTTTCCAATTTGTTAATTTTTCCTGTATAGCTTTCAGAGTTTGTAAAAGACCCTCCAAAAAAAAAAAATAAATACAATTTCTGAAACCAAAGGATGATAAAATAAAAATAAAGTGACCTTGAACGTATAGCAAAAGTGGATGGCAGACAACATAAGGCATACTCACTTGGCCAGCTCAAAGCAGTTCTATGCCACCATATGCCTTAAGCCAATGATTTTAGCTGTATGATATGTTGAAGGGGAGGATCCATCCATTTGAACGCTGACCCTCTATTTTAGTAGATGTCACATGACCTGATTTATTTGGTTGTGGCATCAGCACTGAAGGGAGCCTTGAGCAGTGGATGTTAAAACAGATCTTCACTGTATCTGAGCACCGCAAACTAAAAATGCTGTTTAATTCATTTAAAATA
>BLSH010375649.1:644046-663270 GCA_018402905.1 Glandirana rugosa
AAGCCGAGATGACGAGTACGTACTGCGTGCGACGCCAGAAAGTGACCGGGCCGCCACCCCGGGGGGGGGGGGGGGGGGACAGATACCCGTCAGGTATCCCGTCCCCACTTCTGGCAGATTACGTCAGCAACCCAGTAGCCCTCCTCCTCCCCCACCGCCGGGCCAGTGAAAGACCGCAGCGTGCGTCATGCATGAGCAGTAGAGCCGAAAAGGCTACACTGCCGGGCTCCCTTACACGGCAGCCCCTGACCAACCGATCCGAAGATCAGCAGTGGGTGCCGACATCGCTGGACTCCAGGACAGGTAAGTGCTCTAATGTTAAATGTCAGCAGCTGCTGTATGTGTAGCTGCTGACCTTTCATTTTTAAAGGGGCGGCGGACCTCCGCTTTAATCCATAGAGTGCATTAAGATAAAAAAACCTTCTGCCTTTACAACCACTTGGGAGAGTTTAGTTCTGCTTTATTATAATAGGGCTTTACTTTAATGAATACTTTAATTAGTATTGCCGCCCCCAACACGCAATGATTTTATTGCCTAAATTCAGAGCTGGAGGCAAGGAAAAAACAAGAAGAGTCCGACACTTACAGGAGCGTCAGATTCCTCTCTCTCTCTCACGGTTCTTCCCCTGGCCATTACATTACATGCAATTGACAGCGCTGGGGCTGTGTGCTGGAGAACACAAACTATAATATGAATACATTTTAGTCACCAGCTATTGGCATTTAGGTGAACAATTGCTTGATAGCAGCCCATGCATATGTCACCCAGCTCTGTGCCATAGAGGCAGCAGAGAACAGCTTCTTATAGAAATGTTCCCACATTCTAAATGATTCCCTTGCCGAAAAGTATTGTGTGTACAGCACAGCGTATCAACATAAGAAAATGTTCCGAGTAAAAGCCAGGAATATGTTATTAGGAACAAAGTGTAAAAAGTGCATTTTTCAGACTTACTTTATGTGGCAAGCAATAAAACCAGCAGCCTGGAACATTGACGTCACCGCAAGGGCCATTTCCATGGTGATTGGGCGCCGTGTCCTGACATTCGGGCTCCTGTAGAGCGGGCGGTGAATGGGGAGTGGATTATATGTAATTACACACATACAGCACAATGGCGGTGGACAAACACTCGGGAATTGAAAAAGGCCCAAGCACTTCCACATCTATACACTGAGGATGAATTAGCCGGAGCTCAGAGTTTAAAAGGGAATTATTCTAACGAAAAATGAACTGATCACAATGCAATCCTCAGCTGAGGATTATCCCCTATACAGTGCAATCATTAGTTGTGCATTGAGCTCTGGCCAGTTCATTTTCCCCTTAAAAAGCAAATCTGACGGCCACTTTTAAAATGTGAATGCGTCTAAGAGCAAGTATCACAGAGTATTCCCTTTGTTAGCCTCTTCAGCTCTGGAAAATTTACCCCCCTTATGACCAGGCCATTTTTTGCAATACGGCACTGCGTTACATTAACTGACAATCATGCGACACTGTACCCAAATAATATTTATGTCCTTTTTTCCCACAAACAGAGCTTTCTTTTGGTGGTATTTGATCGCCACTGCGATTTTTATTTTTTGCGATATAAACAAAAAAAGACTGACAATTAAAAAAAAAAAAAAACTATATTTTTTACTTTCTGCTATAAAACATATCCAATAAATGTAAAAAATCGAATTTCTTTATCGACTGTAGGTCAATATGTATTCTGCTACATATTTTTGGTAAAAAAATCCCAACAAGCGTAAATTGATTGGTTTGCGCAAAAGTTATAGCGTCTACAAACTATGGGATAGATTTATGGACTTTTTTTTACTAGTAATGGTGGTAATCAGCGAATTTTAGCGGGACTGCGATATTGCGGTGCACAAATCTGACACAATGGAGTTGATTTACTAAAGCTGGAGAGTGAAAAATCTGGTGCTGCTCTCCATAGAAACCAATCAGTTCCCAGATTTTTTTGTCAAAGCTTAATTGAACAAGCTGAAGTTAGAAGCTGATTGGCTGCCATGCTTAGCTGCACCAGAATTTGCTCTCTAAGTGACACTTTTTGGGAACCAGTGACACCAATACAGTGATTAGTGCAAAAAAAAAAGCACTGACACTGGCAGGGAAAGGGTTAACATCAGGGGCGATCAAAGGGTTAAATGTGTTCCCTGGGAGTGCTTTCTAATTGTGTGGAGGAGGTGCTTTGACTGGGGTAAGACAAAGTTCTGCTTTAGCACAAGATCTCAATCTTCCCCCTCACAGAACAGCGATCTGCATCTCCTGAGAACGATCGCGGGGTGCCAACATACATCGGGTTTGCTGAACCCGCTGATTGGCTCCCGCCGTGTCCAGTCACAGCAAAAGCAGGTCGCCGGTGGCGCGTGCAGGCCTCAGACCCGGAACTAGAAATCACATACAGGTATGCAATTTCACCCAGGAGGGCCACCCTGCCGCAGTGTACATGCGTGGAGCGGTCCGGAAGAGGTTAAGAAAAAAAAAAAGAGTCTTGTGTACTTCTCTGAAACTGGCTTGATTTCCCTGATTTTGGAGCTAAATCACTGCACACCCTTCATACCCCTACAGCAGTGGTTCTCAACTCCGGTCCTCGGGACCCCCCAACAGGCCAGGTTTGCAGGATAACTGAAATACATCACAGGTGACATCATTTGCTGCTCAGTGATTGCAGTATTCTAGTCTGCATCTCCCCAAGGTAATACTCAAAGTCTGGCCTGTTGGTGGGTCCTGAGGACCGGAGTTGAGAACCACTGCCCTACAGGGATTGACAAATTTGCTTTGAACCTAGGAGCCAGCTAAAAAAGTTAGGAACCCTTTTTTTTTTTTTTGTAACTGACAAAGCTTGCAGGTGGAACATGTTCCCGAAGGTGAACTTCTCCTTTAACCCTTTCACAGCTAGAGACATTTTTGCGTTTTTTTGCACATTTAAAAAAATAATTAATTTTAGGCCTGAAGATTACATAAAACCCCCAAACATTATATATTTTCTGAAAGCAGACATCCTAGAGCATGGGTGCTCAACCTGTGGCCCACCAGCTGTTGTGGAACTACATATCCCATCATGCTTCTGCCTTTAGGAGTCATGCTTGTACCTCTCAGTGGCTTGCAATGCCTCAGGGGACTTGTACTTCCGCAACAGCTAGAGGGCCACAGGTTGAGCACCCATGCCCTAGAGAATAAAATAGCGGTAGTTCCAATTTTTTATATTACTGCAAAGGTCTGGGAAGCAAAAAAATTTCAGTAAAAAAACACATTAAAAGTTGATTATAGGGGCACAAAAGCGCAACAACTTACCCAATTTTTTAGTAAATATAAAGCCGAGATTACAGCAAGTAAATAGATACCCAACATGTTATGTCAGTACCCTATATTTTCCATAGACAACGCTTTAAAAGCCCCCGTATAAGTCATCAGTTTAGCATTACGAAGGAGGTCTAGAGCTAGAATTATTGCTCTCATCCCAGCGTGTGCGGTTATCTGCAACATGTGTATTGTAATCAACGTTTTCAGGCAAGACACCGCGCTGCATCCGTTTATATTTGTTCATGCGTATATTTTGGGGTGGGGGGGCCTCAATTTTTTTCTGGGGGGGGGGGGGGGTTTATGTGCTTGGGTGTAATTTTATTTTACACTTAAAAAAAATGTGGTTTTTTTCATTAAATTTATTTTTCCATCACAAAAAGTCCCCTATGTGATAATTTTTTTTTTTTTTGGTGACAGGTTCTCTTTCATGAAACTGCATTACATTCTTTCCCGGCCTTCATGGCCGGGGAAACTGTCGATGGGGGCCCGGAAAGGATGTCACACGTAGCTTACAGGTCTCCTCCCTTCCCCCACCCCTCTACCGATTGCGGATAGGCAAGCGGGGGGGGGGGGGGGGGGGGGGGGGGGGGGGGGGCGTGCACAGGGTGTGGGGAGCAGGTGGAAGCCCAGGTGCCTGGTCGAAACGGTGACCTGGTGCCTGGGGTCTGTCAAGCCCTGTACCCCTATACAAGGAAAGTGCTCTTATTGGCCTCCTAATGGCCAAGTTCCTCTTTCGGGAAAATGTTACATAATGTTTTACCAGTATTTAGGGTGAAGCATGTAACATGTCCTGCAGCCTCTCCCCCTGCTCCCCGCCTCAGTGTGACAACGGGTGAGATAGCTTCTCCCCACACCCGCTGTCACAATGACCATAACACCTTTTTCCATGTGGTCTCAGAATCTTCAAGGTGCATTTAAGGTGGTCAGATGAGACTAAAATTGAATAATTTGGCCTCAACACCAAACAATACTGTATGTCTGGCGGAAATTCAATACAGCTCACCATCCGAATAACAAAATTCCTACAGTAAGGCATGGAGGTGGTAATGTCCGGTTATGGGGGTGTTTCTCTGCAGCAGGGACTGGAGCACTTGCCAGAATGGAAGGAAAAATGGATGGGGCAAAATACCATCAAATTCTTGAGGAAAATCTGCTGCCCTCTGTCAGAAAGTGGTCAATGGGAAGAAGGTTTACCTTCCAACATGACAACGACCCAAAGCACACAGCAAACATGATCATGCAGTAGTTGAAAAAGGTGAATGTCCTTGCATGGCCTAGTCAGAGCCCAGACTTGAAGGAGGAGTACAGCCAAAGTTTGTTTGGCATTACTTCTCGTATGGATCACAGGAGTGCAGTTCGTTTTGCACTCCTGTGACCTGGCTGAAGTCCGCTCTCTGCTGACGTCACCAATGTCCGCCCATCTCAGCCATTCAGTGAGCCACTGAGAGCGTGAGACAGCCGCTCCGCCCCTTCACAGCTCAGCGCTCCAATGAGCGTGGAGGGAGATGAGCAGAGAGCTGTGACTGACAGTTTACAGCTCTCTACTCACGGAGCTCTGAAAACCGAGTGATCGGCGGAGTTTGATCGATCGATTCTCAGATCAAAGGCCACGGGTGACAGATGTAGCATCGGACTGATTCTGCATCCACCTAGGTAAGTATGGGGGGAAAAATCCTTTACTTCTCTTTTAAACACCATTGAAAATCTATGGAATGACTTGAACACTGCAGTCCACAAACGGTCACCATCAAATTTAACTGAACTTCAGCAGTTCTGCAAAGAAGAGTGGGCAAATATTGCAAACTCTAGATGTGCAAAGTTAGTAGAGACAAATCCCAACAGACTAAAGGCTGTAATTAAAGCAAACAGTGGTTCAACAAAATACTGACACAAGGGATGATCCTTTTTCCAACTCAGTGATTCTATTTTTGAATTGTTTTTTTTTTTTTCTGACATGTTGGTGTTATATCTTTCACTTGGATGTTATAAGTTGCACTAGTAAATACAGCTGGATAGAACAAAAACTGTGCCTGTCTTCATTCAGAATGCAAAGCAACAAAATGTGATTATTTATAAGAGGGTGATTATTTTCTATACTCACTGTATATACACTCTATATTGCCAAATACAGTATCTCACAAAAGTGAGTACACCCCTCACATTTTTGTAAATATTTTATTCTATCTTTTCATGTGACAACACTGAAGAAATTACACTTTGCTACAATGTAAAGTAGTGAGTGTACAGCTTGTATAACAGTGTAAATTTGCTGTCCCCTCAAAATAACTCAACACACAGCCATTAATGCCTAAAGCGCTGGCAACAAAAGTGAGTACGCCCCTAAGTGAAAATGTCCAAATTGGGCCCAAAATGTCAATATTTTGTGTGGCCACCATTATTTAACAGCACTGCCTTAACCCTCTTGGGCATGGAGTTTACCAGAGCTTCACAGGTTGTCACTGGAGTCCTCTTCCACTCCTCCATGACAACATCATGGAGCTGGTGGATGTTAGAGACCTTGCACTCCTCCACCTTCCATTTGAGGATGCCCACAGATGCTCAATAGGGTTTAGGTCTGGAGACATGCTTGGCCAGTCCATCACCTTTACCCTCAGCTTCTTTAGCAAGGCAGTGGTCTTCTTGGAGGTGTGTTTGGGGTCGTTATGTTGGAATACTGCGGTCCAGTCTCGGAAGGGAGGGGACCGTGCTCTGCTTCAGTATGTCACAGTACATATTGACATTCATGGTTCCCTCAATGAACTGTAGCTCCCAGTGTCGGCAGTACCCATGCAGCCCCAGACCATGATACTCCCACCACCATACTTGACTGTAGGAAAGACACACTTGTCTTTGTACTCCTCACCTGGTTGCCACCACACACGCTTGACACCATCTGAACCAAATAAGTTTATCTTGGTCTCATCAGACCACAGGACATGGTTCCAGTAATCCATGTCCTTAGTCTGCTTGTCTTCAGCAAACTGTTTGCAGGCTTTCTTGTGCATCATCTTTAGAAGAGGCTTCCTTCTGGGACAACAGCCATGCAGACCAATTTGATGCACTGACAGACTGACCCCCCACCCCTTCAGCCTCTGCAGCAATGCTGGCAGCACTCATATGTCTATTTCCCAACGACAACCTCTGGTGGATATGACGCTGAGCACGTGCACTCAACTTCTTTGGTCGACCATGGCGAGGCCATTTCTCAGTGGAACCTGTCCTGTTAAACCGCGGAATGGTTTTGGCCACCGCGCTGCAGCTCAGTTTCAGGGTCTTGCCAATATTCTTATAGCCTAGGCCATCTTTATGTAGAGCAACAATTCTTTTTTTCAGATCCTCAGTGAGTTCTTTGCCATGAGGTGCCATGTTGAACTTCCAGTGACCAATATAAGAGGGTGAAAACGATAACACCAAATTTAACACACCTGCTCCCCATTCACACCTGAGACCTTGGAGGGAAAAAGGCTAATTGGGCCCAATTTGGACATTTTCACTTAGGGGTGTGCTCACTTTTGTTGCCAGCAGTTTAGACATTAATAGCTGTGTGTTGAGTTATTTTGAGGGGACAGCAAATGTATACTGTTATACGAGCTATTCACTCACTACTTTACATTGTAGCAAATTGTAATTTCTTCAGTGTTCTCACATGAAAAGATATAATAAAATATTTACAAAAATGTGAGGGGTGTACTCACTTTTGTGAGATACTGTAAGTTTAGATAAATTCTACTATTCCTTCATTTTTTGATAATTTTCAGGGGGCATTTAACCAAACGCAAAAATGTTTTCTTAAACTAAATCTATAACAGTGTTATTATGAATGGAAGACAGGAACTCACTGTTTTTTTCCTGTTTGTCTTCTTAGATGTTGCTTTGGTTATTGCTTCAGGGCCCAGGTCTGTCTCTAGTCGACTGAGTTCCTCTACCTGAAAAATGAAACATCAAATGTTCAGTCACGAGCCTTTCCTTTCAAATGCACATACAATAATATCCAATTGCACACCGTATTAAAAATACACAAGCAGCTCAAAGATTGTCAGATGTTTGAATAATAGGGTTTTCACCACAAGCTTTCTGTTCAGCCAAATTCCTGAGCTGTTACCACAGATGGCAAGGTAGTGCCTATGAACATCCAATCTGAGGCATACCTGTCAGGATGTGTGCTTCAGCAGGAGTCTGCCAGTACAGTGGACCCTTTGCAGCATGTGAATAAATGCAAAGCGTTCTCTGATTGGACAAGGCGGAGAGGTGATGTCACCACTCCTCATCCAATCAGAAGATGCTTTGCATTCATTTACAAAATGCAAAGTATTCTCTGAATGGCACCCGTGATGAGCAGCCAACTTCCTGTGTTCAAAATACAACAGGCCAGCTGCTCAGCGCGAGACCTGGAAGCCAGTGAACATCACTGGAGTAGCTTTGTCTACTTCAGTGATTTTCAGCTTCCAGCTGGACCAATGTAACTATGTAAAAATATACCATACCTGGAATTCATCTTTAACCATGAACCCCAGATGACCAAGCCATAGAACAAATGCATTAACCCATTTCTTTACCTTTTGCCAGATGCTGCTGCCTTCTGTTAGCAAGAATTCTTCATTAACAGATGAATCCTGACTGCCGGCATGCGCTTTAGCTTTATTCTTGTATTCTGTGTATAAATCTTCAATTGTTTCGTATGGGCAAAGAGCAGCACCAGCAGAATCATCATCCTCCTCTTGGTTGGCCATCAGATTGTCCTTCCGCCCTGGAACAAGATAACCCCAACCATGCTTCTCCGAGAAATGCAGAGGAAAGCCATCCCAAGTCAAACGCATTAGTTTAGGAGTTAATCGCATCTGAATGCTGATAAGGCTTGGACCAGGTACCCAATCAGGATCTTCCAGTTTAGGACAAAGCTTACGAAACCAGCTACATGAACAAACAGAACTCTTTAGCTCAGTTCCCATTTATATACAACTTTACATAACCAACATTACTTTTTATATTCCTCTTACCCTGGATGCCCTGGCATGTGCTGGCTTCGTTTTGGTAAGGATGGCAAAGTCTTCTCTATGATCCTCTCCAAGTAAAGCTTACCAGGAGGAGGTTGCAATTCTTCCTCTTCACTAGGAGGACCAGGATCTAAACACACAATTTCCAAAACAAAATACATTATTTAAAAAATGAAGGTTAGGTTCCTTTAATGACTGAAGGAGGTGTGGTATTGAGCGTCTAGCTTGGCTGTACTTCCAAGAGGTGAAAGATATATATTCTATTCCAAACCAAACTTTTTACTAGTACTCGCAAATTGCCCTACAAGCCCAGTTTAAGGAATTACCTCTGCGGTGGAGTAGGGTGCCACTGCTATGCTCCCTGGCTTTTGCTACATCTACTAAGGGTCTGGTTTTGGATCTTTGTGGCAGTCTACATCTGGCAGCTTTAGATGGCAAAGTAGATGTGCCTTGTAGGGAGCGCTAATTGGAGGAGATCTTACAGGAGAATACTGGCAATATATTCTGGAATCAGTCCCTTCAGTGTCATCTCCTCAAGAATGGTCACAACTGTACCTACTAAATAGAGACTAAACACCACAGAAATTGTTTAAATTTGGTAGGCGACCAGATGATCACTGTCCCAGATGTGGAGCCTTACCAGGCTCCCTCATACACATGATGTGAAGGTGTCCTAAGTTACATAGATACTGAGAAGCAATTCTCCATACACTGAATTCTGTGTTAATGCTGTCCTGTTTTGTCTACGAGGCTACATGGATGAGGAGCTGGTTCCACCTACCATGCATATTCTAATACTTTGTTGCCTATTTCAGGCTAGGAAACTCATAGCTCACAGATGGTTGGCACTACTTCCCCCTTCACATTCCGATTGGATCCAAGCAGTTAATGACACCATATTGCAAGAGAACTATTTGTACACCAAGCGACGATGTCCTAAAAAATTTGATAAGCTTTGGGAACCTTGGGTCCTCTGTCACTAGTGATAGATAAATTGTTAGGAAGTTTAGATCAGTGGCTCTCAACCCTGTCCTCAAGTACCCCCAACAGGCCATGTTTTGGGAATTTCTCTTGGATAAATTAGCTATCCAAAATACCAAGCCATTGACTCTGATTTAAAGCACCTGTGCAAGATAAAGGAAAACCTGCAAACATAGCCTGTTGGGGGTACTTGAGGACAGGGTTGAGAACCACTGGTTTAGATCATTCCTATGTAGATTTATTGATGCATTCATCTCTGGTGACTGTGGTCACCATCTTTAATTTTTAGACATGCTACCTGTAGAGTGATATTCCTTGTATTGTATGAACCTGTATAGTGGGAGGTGCAGTGTTGTTTGGGCAATCTAGGCACCTATGTTGAGTTCTTCCTGACCAAATGATCAGACGTCAGCCAAGAGGGTTGCATATAAGTATCTTTATTTTGTACTGAAACATATTCTATGATTGTCTATTACAGGGATCTCCAAGCTCCCTGAACAAAGGGCCAGTTTACTGTCCTTGAGGAAGAGGCCAGTGGGATTGGTGAGAGCAAACAGTGCCCCATCATTGTCCCCCTGTCAGAATACAATAGCTCAGCGGGCAGGTTGCTGTACTAACATCGGATATTTTTGTTCAGCCCGCTGGGTTGTATTAAAAAAAACTGATAATGTGTACTGGACTTAATGAGCACAGCAAAAAAGCCAACGCGTTTCAGCTGAAAGGCCTTAATCATGGCTTAATCATGATTAAGGCCTGACAGCCGAAACACGTTGGCTCTCTTTTAGACTGTTGTTCACATGGAATAATAAAACAATGTTTTAGCCGACTTCCATGGCACCAGCCTTTCTCCTTTTTTGCATGAACTATATGGAGGTTTACAGAGACTTTACAGGATGAGCACTGTATTGTTGAGGCTCACCAGGCATTACACAGGAGGTTGTAGCTCGTATGCACCTGATCCCGTTCTCTAATGAGCACAGCCCTCCAACTCCTCCTGTATTGAATTGTATTGTAACTGTACTGTCTGCCCTCTTGTAAAGCACTGCACAAACTGTTGATGCTACATAAATCCTGCATAGTAATAATAATAATAATAACCTTTTATATAGGAAATGTTGTGAAGATGAGTGGAAGGGGTGGTGGTTAAGAGTAAGAAAAAAAATTATACAAAAGAACCAGGTACATCACCCCATCCAATGGTCCATAACTGGTATTTTGTACGAGAATTGTGCATCTTAGCTACAGACCACTAACTAGATGGGGCTAGCTTCTAAAGAGGATACAGATGTGCTTTAGTTGCTGTCTCACCTTCCTCAGTATTGGAGTGATTTGTGGATACTGTGGCATGCTCTGTGGATGATTGTACTTCTTTCTGCTTTTTGCTGACTTTTATCTTCTTTTGTTTGAATTCTTTGACATCCCATTCTAAATCCCAAAGCCAAGGGTCTGTTTTGTACCTGAAAACAAATGTGCATATAAAAAACATATTCCAGTATATACATTCTGATGACAACACAGAAGGCTATAATACGAAGTATCCATGTGCTTAGCTATAGTCTAAAATCAGCCACTAAAAAATCCCATAGAAAACGCTGAAATCTGGCTGTGCTCAAAGCTATTTTGGCACAGATACAAACTGCTGTGTATTGATACCACATCATAACTTTTACTGAATGTACAGCCGTTTCCAAAAGTTTTGAGAATGACTCAAATATTCATTTTCACAAAGTTTGCTGCTTCAGTGTTTTTATGGCAATTTGCAAATATTCCAGAATGTTATGAAGAGTGATCAGATGAATTGCAGTTACTTGCAAAGCCCCTCTTTGCCATGAAAATCAACTTAATCCCATAAAAAAACATTTCCCTTGCTTTTGTGAGGAAGGCTTCAGGGCGCCCAAGAAAGTCCACCAAGTGCCAGGACTGCCCTTTACAGTTGATTCAGCTGCGGGATTGAGGCACCACCAGTGCAGAGCTTGCTCAGCAATGGCAGCAGGCAGGTTTGAATAGATCGGCACGCACAGTGAGAAGACTTTGGAGGATGGCCTTGTATCAAGAGCAGCAAAGAAGCCACTTCTCTCCAGGAAAAACATCAGAGACAGAGTGATATTCTGCACAAGGTACAGGGATTGGACTGCTGAGGACTGGGGGAAAGTCATTTTCTCTGATGAATCCCTTTTCCAATTGTTTGGGGAATCTGGAAAAAAAACCTTGTCCAGAGAAGAAAAGGTGAGCCCTACCATCCGTCCTGTGCCATGCCACCAGTGAAGCATCCTGAGACCATTCATGTGTGGGGTTGCTTCTCAGCCAAGGGAGTGGGGGGCTCACTCACAATTTTGCCTAAGAACACATCCATAATAAAGAATGTTACAAAAACCTTCTCCGAGAGCAACTTCTCCCAACCATCCAAGAACAGTTTGGTGAGGAACAATGCCTTTTCCAGCATGATGGAGCACCTTGCCATAAGGCAAAAGTGATAACTAAAAAAACATCGAAATTTTGGGTCCATGGCCAGGAAACTCCCCAGACCTTAAACCCATTGAGAACTTGTGTTTAATCCTCACGGAGATTAGCTCAACACCAGGAGCCAAAGAAAATACTCTGGGGGGAATTTATCAAACCTAGAGCAGCCACAGTCTGCAGCAGTTGTGCATGGAAAACAATCAGCTTTTATTGTCAGCTTGTTTAGTTAACGTGTAACTATAGGCTAAACTTTTTGGATAGAGTAAGAAAGGGTCAGTTTTTTTTGCCATCTGTGTCCCATTGGGGAGATTTACTTTCACTTCCTGTCCCATAACCAAAAACAGGGAATCCCTGCAAATTAATGGAATCCATTAGGGCCCCCCAGGTAACCACTAGTGTCCCCCTTGGAAGATTTTCCCTCTATTACTGTTCTGGGGACAACCCAAAATTTGGGATTTCCTTATTCCTTTCACATTTGGTGAGAACGGTAAACATGACAAATAGAGAGGTTGAATCTCCCTAATGGGTGCAGAGGTAGCAATAAAAACTGACAGGTGTTCTAATCATCTCCACTCTCCAAAACGAAAAAAAAAAAACTTTAAGCTTTGAAACGCTGATTGGTTGACATGCTCGAGATTCCGGCAGTTTTGATAAATTCCCCTCTCTGTACTTTGGAGTATGGAGAAGGCTGTGAGTCATTCCATGTGCCAGCACTGGGCCAATCAGCACGGTCACAGGGGAGTCCAAATCTAGAGATTCTTAGCTTGAGAACTTTGCTTTGTTCTCGGTGGCTAAAAGTAGTAGTGGGGGAGCAAAAGGAAGGCAAGTATGCACTGTTGGGGAGGCTAACCTAAAGCAAACCCATTGTTGTGCCATGTCTTGGCAAAGCACCAGTTCAGTTTAACGGAAAAAGTATGGTGCATTTCATGACGTACCTACATGATTATTGCATAATTACTGCAAAACAGGAAGAGTATCCTTTACTATAATGAGCAAATATGGATGTCCCATATGGAAGTATACATCAAATTAAGGTTTTAAAATACCACTACACATTCATATATATACAGTTGTATGCAAAAGTTTAGGAACCCTTGACAATTTCCAAGATTGTCATTTATAAATATTTGGGTGTTTGGATCAGCAATTTCATTTTGATCTATCAAATAACTGAAGGACACAGTAATATTTCAGTAGTGAAATGAGGTTTATTGGATTAACAGAAAATGTGCAATATGCATCAAAACGAAATTAGACAGGTGCATAAATTTGGGCACCCTTGTCATTTTGTTGATTTGAATACATGTAAATACTTAGCACTGATTAATTGGAACACACAATTGCTTTGGTGAGCTCATTAAGCCTTGAACTTCATAGACAGGTGAATCCAATCATGAGAAAAGGTATTTAAGGTGGCCAATTGCAAGTTGTTCTCTTTGACTCTCCTATGAAAAGTGGCAACATGGGGGCCTCAAAACAACTCTCAAATTACCTGAAAACAAATATTGTTCTACATTATGGTTTAGGGGAAGGCTACAAAAAGTTATCGCAGAGAGATAAGCTGTCAGTGTCCACCGTGAGGAACATAGTGAGGCAATGCAAGACCACAGGCACAGTTCTTGTTAAGGCCAGAAGTGGCAGGCCACCTAAAATATTGGAGAAGCAAAAGGCGGAGGATGGTGAGAACGGCCCACAGACCACCTCCAAAGACCTACAACTTGCTGCAGATGGTGTCACTTGAGGTATGCAAACGCACATTTGGACAAGCCAGCTTCATTTTGGAATAAGGTGCTGTGGACTGATGAAACAAAGATTGAGTTATTTGGTCATAACAAGGGGCGTTATGCATGGCAGCAAAAGAACACAGCGTTCCAAGAAAAACACTTGCTACCCACAGTAAAATTTGGTGGAGGTTCCATCATGCTGTGGGGCTGTGTGGCCACTGCCGGTACTGGGAATCTGGTTAAAGTTGAGGGTCGCATGGATTCCACTCCATATCGGCAGATTCTTGAGAATAATGTTGAGGAATCGGTCACAAAGTTGAAGTTACGCCGGGGCTGGATATTTCAACGACCCAAAACACTACTCAAAATCTACTCAGGCATTTATGCAGAGGAACAAGTACAATGTTCTGGAATGGCCATCCCAGTCCCCAGACCTGAATATCATTGAACATCTGTGGGGTGATTTGAAGCGGGCTGTCCATGCTCAGCAACCATCAAACCTAACTGAACTGGAGATGTTTTGTAAGGAGGAATGGTCCAAAATACATTCATCCAGAATCCAGATACTCATTACAGGCTATAGGAAGCGTCTAGAGGTTGTTATTTCTGCTAAAGGAGACTCTACTAAATATTGATGTGAATTTTCTGTTGGGGTGCCCAAATTTATGCACCTGTCTAATTTCGTTTGGATGCATATTGAGCATTTTCTGTTAATCCAATAAACCTCATTTCACTACTGAAATATTACTGTGTCCTTCAGTTATTTGATAGATCAAAATGAAATTGCTGATCCAAACACCCAAATATTTATAAATGACAATCATGGAAGTTGTCAGGGGTTCCTAAACTTTTGCATACAACTGTATATATATATATATATATATATATATATATATATATATATATAATTTTTTTTTTTTTTTTCTTTAATGAACTCTTCTAACATGTTTATACGAAAACACTATTTCCTTTAATTAGCCTCACACTCCAGTTCTGTTTTGTGGCATCACCTACGCACCGCGATTAACACTAACAATGCTTGAATTAGCTGCAGTGCTAATGAAAACATTGTCAGCCAGCCTAAACCAATAAATTACAAAGTAAAAATACTCCAACATTTGTAATTTGCAGAAAACTGATATAACTTGTAAATAACTACCAATAAAACATCCTCTAGTAATGACACCAAAATCCTTGTTTGAATTCCAGCAAGTTGCAATGTAAGGTCATTCAGAGAAGAGAACTATTCCAGGAATGAAGTCACTGTTTAAAATGTGCTGGCTTATAATGGGTTAAAAAAAGATGATTTACTTAGACCGGTCCTCGCAGCTTTTTCTCCCCCCCGTTCCATTGGTCTAGAATCCGGACATCGTAAAGACAAAACATAGGGTCCATAGCCCTGCATTGGACTACATGATGCGGAGAAGCAGTCCACTGTTTGAGAGTGGGGGAGCCCCAGCTCCTGGGATAGCGGAGGTAAGTAAAACAGTTTCTCCTTTCCCATAGGCAAAACAAGTAATTAATCCTTGCATTGTGGGCGCAGCCCCACTGCAAGGGATCATTTAAAATTTTCCTGGAGTTCAGCTTTAAATCCAACGAGGTGTATGCCACCTCATGGACATCTCTTTTATTTACAATTTACACTTTTACCGAGTGCCGTGACTGCAGCTGTTGCTATACTTTCAGTGCTCCAACACTGGACCTTTAGGTAGTGTAAGTGCAGAGTTGTTTGCACCTGCTCTACCAATCCCTTCTCTTCTGTCCAATCACGGAAGGATTTGTATCATGTGGAACCATTCTCAAAACACAAAGCCCTCTGTGAATGGACAGCGGAAGTGAGCGAGTTGGGCAGTCAGACAGCTACATCTATCCTGTTAGAGAGTGGGGAGCACAGCGATAGCACTAGCTCAGTAAAAATGTAAATAAATGAGATATGTCAAATATCTTTGTCTGGTATGAAGGAGCAGGTTGCACTTTGCTCAGGAATCCCGTTCATTAGGAAGTCCTTGAGTTTCAATCATTTGGAAGGCCCTCATGGTGGATTCCAGCTCGTTAGGCTGGGGTAGAGTCCTATATACGCTGTCAGTACAAGGAACTTGGATGTTGAAAGAATCTGATCCCCTAACATACTAAACTAACATATTGGAGCTTCAGGCAATTGGTCTGGATTCAGTCTGGTTTCATACAAAGTTCAATTTCTGAAGCAAGCACTAAATATTTTCAGAATCTCAGCATGAGAGTAAACTGTAAAGGACAATTTTAATTGTAGAAGGTTTTTACTGCAGCTTCTTTTCCTCAAACCCCGATAAGTTCACTGGAATTTACCTGAAGAAGGAGCACGAATGCTCCGAACATGTGCACCTCCCCGCTCCTCCCAACACCTGGAAGGGACATCGGCGGCTTCCCCCAAGTGCACCCGTGGACTTGGAAGTGCTGGGAGCCACCAGCATAGCCGTGACCACAGGGACTCTATCATCAGCTGCAGCTCGTCCTCCCTACGCATTGGATGAACCTTTTACTGAGACCAAGCGCTTATTCCTTTTAATCTTGTTAGTGTTAAATGTATTGCCGCGCAATAAATGTACCCTGAATACTGCACTTAGGTGGTGCTGCTCTCTTTTCTTTGGCTTGTGTATCCGCAGAGTGTCCTTCTAGCTCTCCAATGAGCCTGCAGCCATCTTAAGCCTCGTACACACGGCTCCACGGTCGTACAACCGAACGGACCAAATCGTATGTTGGTTGTTGTATCTCGCATACTGACATGCAGTACACGATTGTACGACCAAGCCGAACGTAGTGACGTGTTATGAACGTATTAAGAGAAAGTTCAGGTGCATGTAATTAGTGTCCAGCCGTTCCTGACTTCTGAGCATGCCTGTTTTGCACAATACAACTTGTTGGACCAACTTCTCTATACACACGATTCACCGGTCGTATGACCGCTTGTTGGTACTACAGAAGTTTTCTAGTTTGCTCATACAACTCCTGCTGTACGACCGTCGTACGTCGGCTGACCTAATCGCGCGTATTAAAGGTCGGATTAGCATACAATGGTCGTTCATACGACCTGTTGTATGCGATCGTCGAACCGTGTGTACGAGGCTTAACTCAGCAGTTGTTCCCAGAGACTGATTCAGAGACTCTATTACACCTGTATTTGCCTTGCTAATTGCTGCCCTGGCTTACTCCCACTGTGCTGCAGTGAGCCTAAGCTTGCTTTTTGTTCTGTCACTGGAATTTATACATTTGTCTTTAGACAAAATCAAACTTTAGTCCCTTTTAAACCTAAATGTGCTGTAAGCACTCTTGCAAAGATAATTGTTCAGTCGTTCACCTTGCCCTAGCATGATCACATGTTAAACATATGGCCATACTGAGGAGGGAATGTGGATTTTGGAGTGCAGGATTTAGGAACTGGAGAAGAAGGCAGAAAAATCACTAATGGTCTAAACCAGCGGCCTCCAAACTGCGGCCCTTTGCTTGCCTTTATCCGGCCCTTGGGGCACTATTCCATCCACTGGCACCAACAACAGGGCATCACTCCTGTTGCTGACACCAACAAGGGGGCTATTCTTCCAAATGACACCATCAAAAGGGCAGAATTCCTTCCATTGCCACCAACGATTGGGCACAATTCCTTCCATTGACACCAATGATGGGGCACAATTCCTTCCATTGACACCAATGATGGGGCACAATTCCTTCCATTGACACCAATGATGGGGCACAATTCCTTCCATTGACGCCAACGATGGGGCACAATTCCTTCCATTGACGTCAACAATGGGGCACAATTATTTCCACTGACACAAATGATGGGGCACTAGTCCTCCGACGAACATCAATGATATTGCATTGTTTACTCCCACTTGACACTCCCAATGGCTCTAGTCTGGCCCTCCTAAAGTCTGTAGGACAATAAACTGGCCCTTTGTTTAGAAAGTTTGGAGACCCCTGGCCTAGACAGTAGAGAGGATGAAAGCGTAAAAAAAAAAGAGTAAAAAAGTAAGAAAGACTAAACTGCAAATAAATGAAACTGGAGAGTGTCCTGAGCTGTAGAAGAAGTGAAATTAGTTGTTGTCAAAAGTTCCACGATGTCTGATAAAGTGATATACTCTTCCATATTTGCTGGTAATTCAGTACAGAATTGAAGAAAAGGCTGGAATCTGACGCAATCCCACCAACACATATCATTATAACATCTGTGACAGCGAAGCAATATGAGAAATGAATGCAATAGTGACCACAAAATGATGCTTCAGGAGGAAAACAAAAGGTGAAGACTTTTTTTTCTGTCAGGGCGTCATCTGAAACTCTACTAATGAGGACGCAAACAAAATTAAAACTTTGCAAGCTTTATACCTGCTGCCAATTTTTATAGCGGTCTGTGGCTTCCTGTCCAAATGAAGGCTGGAGTCTTTTATAAAAATAGAAGGCTTCAGCCTAAATATGAACATACAAAAAGGGGGCCCCCAGATCCCAGCCCCCCCACCCTATGTGAAGGAGTATGGGGCAGCTCCGGCATCTCTTCCGATTTCTTCTCCCCTCTCTGGCTCCTCTCCCTCCTCAGGCGATGTCTTCTCCCTCTTCTGCTGGTTCTTCTCCGCTCTGCGCGCTCTTCTCCCTTTCTTCCAGTTCTTCTCCACTCTGCGTGGTTTTCTCCCTCTTCTGCCGGGTCTTCTTGCTCTTTTGCTGGGTCTTCTCCCTCTGTTCTTCCTCCGATGTTGACTCGACGCTCTCTCCCGCACTAATGCTGGGATCTGGGGGCCCCCCTTTTTAAAGGGGACTTCCAGTTTCTGATAAGCCCCCTGACCGCAGACCCCGACAACCGCCGGCCAGGGTTGTCAGGAAAAGGCCCTTGTCCTCATTAACATGGGGACAAGGTGCTTTGTGGTGGGGGGGGGGCGCAGGGCCCCTCCTGCCCCAAAGCACCCACCCCTCCATGTTGAGGGCACACTGTCTGATATGGTTCAGGAGTGGGGGCTCGCCCCACTTTCCTGACCTGCCGGACTGCATGCTCGGATAAGGGTCTGGTATGGACTTTGGGGGGTGACCTTTTTGGCGTGGGGGTTCCCCTTAACCACTTCCTTACTGGGCACTTAGACCCCCCTCCTGCCCAGACCAATTTTCGGCTTTCAGCGCTGTGGCATTTTGAATGACAATTGCGCGGTCGGGTGACGTTGTACCCAAACAAAATTTGCGTCCTTTTTTCCCCACAAATAGAGCTTTCTTTTGGTGGTATTTGATCACCTTTGCGTCATTTCTGATCGCCGCTATAAACAAAAAAAGAGTGACAATTTTGCAAAAAAGAACAATATTTTTTACTTTTTACTAAAATCCAAATCCAAAAAAAAAAAACGTAAAAAGAATTATTCATCAGTTTTGGCCGATATGTATTCTTCTACAAATTTTTGGTAAAAAAAAAAAAAAAAATCGCAATCGGCGTTTACTGATTGGTTTGCACAAAAGTTATCGCGTCTACAAACTATGGGAATTGATTTCTGGCGTTTTTATTATTTTAATTTTACTAGTAATGGCAGCGATCTGCAATTTTTATCGGGACTGCGATATTGCAGCAGTCATGTTGGACATTTTTGACACTTTTTTGGGACCAATGAAATTTATACAGCGATCAGAAATTTAAATATCCACTTATTACTGTATAAATGTCATTGGCAGGGAAGGGGTTAACCTACAGGGGGCAGTGAAGGGGTTAAGTGTTCCCTGGGTGTGTTCTAACTGTGGGGGGGGGGGGGGGGGC
>BLSH010375649.1:671707-695698 GCA_018402905.1 Glandirana rugosa
GACGTCCGTCCCTTACAAGAGGCACGAGGGGCGACCGTCTTGGGGTACCCGCGACGTCCTCCCTAAGGTGAATAGTGGGGGAGGGGGGATTTGTGAAAATTGGTGAGAGGGCAAATCGGCATAATAAGGAGCTTCTCCCCATAACAGATTTTTATTGTCATTCTTTCCAGCCAGCCTATAACATAATGGCATTACATCGGGGTTATTGGCTGGCCGCTCTACTGCAAGTAGGTTAGGGTTAGGAGGTGCAAGTTACTGGCCTTGGCCGGGGAGCTGGCAAACCACGCTACGCTGGCTCCTAGATTCAAAGCAAATTTGTCAAACACTGGATTATACACCATGGGTGGAAGGAAAGATAATTGATTGATTCCCACCCATCAACACAGTCAGTGTTTTTAGGGGAATCCCTCCTGCAGCGCCCATGGGGTTCTGCCAGCGGGGAGCACGGAGAACATTCCCTGCCTGCAGAACACAATGATTTGAATTGCTGGCTATAGTCGGTGGCATTAATCATTCAGGAAAGACCTGATAACCTGGTTGTACAACCAGATCGACTTGTGTACAACCAGAGTGCCAATACATGGATCAAAAAATGTGGCTGGTCCCTGCTGAACTGGGCAAATTTCGATCCATGTATGGTCAGCTTAAGACCATCAAACTAGGTCATAGACAGCACTGTCTATCAGATCACGCCCCCAGCCATCTCACTCTCCCCTTGCATATATGCCATAATAGATCTGCTATATGCAAACATTCATCAGTGTGTACTGCAGTTGTAAGCTGCTCTACACAGATACAGCTTCTCATAATGGCGATACACATCTGGGTGTTAGAGAACAGCTGATCTGTGGCAACATACTTTCAGTGGGAAAGAGATGGCGGCTACAAGGAATGCTCTTAAGCTGGTCATAGATGGATCGAATCTGGGGCGGTTCAGCAGAAAACGGCTGAGATTTGATCCATGTATGTGCAGGTTGGCTGTACTGAAGTCGATACATTGATCAATTTTAGTACAACTGCATTTTCTGCATGCGATTACTGCTGCTGGCTATAGCCAATATCAGCAATCATTGTGTTCTGCCGGCAGGGAAGACTTCTCGCTGACAGCACACAATAACACTGTGGGAGGGATTCCCCTATTAGAACTGACTGTATTGATGAGGGAATCAAGCAATTTTCTTTCCTGCAACCCGTGGTTGCAGGAAAGGTAACTGCATAGTTTATGGCTTGCTTAATAAACATTGCGGTGTTTGACCTCCCTTTAGTTGGAGAATCAACGGCCACTGACCAAAAATGAATAGGCATTTCAGTAGCTCTTTCAGTTATGCTGCAGGACATTCAGAATAAGAAGCCTTTGTAAGTGAAACGCATACACATTGGGGTCTTCAACGTTTAGCACAAATCTGCAACCACTAAGTATCAGTGTAGATTACCTCTCCATAAAAAGTGGAAACTGTTCCCTGAACACGTCATGTGTTGCCTGTACATCCTGGGCACAGTAATTCATGAGATTCTACATTGCCAAGAAGAAAAGCACAGACTTTACATTACACAAAAAACATAATAATACACCTAAGGACGTTACAAAAATATAACTGCCATAACTAAGAATACAGACATACATATAAATAAATAATACGGATACTGAAACAGTAAGAAAAAAGTATCTATCACTAGTAACCTTTAGCACTCCAGCTACAATACCTGTTGGTAGGCTATGAGAAATGGAACACACAATCTAGGGATACAAATCGGGATGATTTACTAAAACTGGAGAGTGCAGAATCTGGTAGCCAATCAGCTTCTAACTTCAGCTTGTGCAATTGTAGTAAAGGCAGAAGTTTTTTTTATCTTAATGCATGCTATGTACTGGTGCACCGAATTGAAATTTTGGTGCCGAAACCGAAAATGCAAAATGCCGAAAGTCGAAAGCCGAAACCAAAAATGACCGTTTTTAAAAAATATTTATATTTTTATATACAATTGTCATATGCAGCCTACCTGTGCCTAGGCACTGACAGGCAGCACTGATTGGCACTGATAGGTGGCACTGACAGGCTGCACTGATTGGAAGCACTGATTGGTGACACTGATTGGCACTGATAGGTGGCACTGACAGGTGCCACTGGTTAGCACTGACAGGTGGCACTGGATGGTACTGGCAGGTGGCACTGATTGGCACTGACAGTCGGTACTGGATGGTATTGGCAGGTGGCACTGGATGGTACTGGCAGGTGGCACTGACAGGTGTCCCTGGATGGTAATGGCAGGTGGCACTAGCATGTGGACAGGCAACACTGGATGGTACTGGCAGGTGGCACTGACAGACGGTACTGGATGGTATTGGCAGGAGGTGGCACTGACAGATGGCACTGGATGGTACTGGCAGGTGGCACTGACAGGCAGCACTGGATGGTACTGGCAAGTGGCACTGACAGGTGGCCCTGCATGGTACTGGCAGGTGGCACTAGCATGTGGCACTGGTTGGCACCGACAGGCGACACTGGATGGTACTGGCAGGTGGCACTGATTGGCACTGACAGGTGGCACTAGATTGTACTGGCAGGTGGCACTGATTGGCACTGACAGGCGGTACTGGATGGTATTGGCAGGTGGCACTGGCATGTGGCACTGGTTGGCGGCACTGATTGGCACCGACAGGCGACACTGGATGGTACTGGCAGGTGGCACTGACAGGCGGCACTGGATGGTACTGGCAGAAGAGATGAGTAGATTAACAATGCACAGAGCGCGCTGCTTGTACGAGCCGCTCTGTGCATGAAACTGTGAGCTAATTACATTGGAATGCAGAGAATGCAGAGAGAGCTGTTAGATTTTTACTGAGATCGGAGGTGGGTGGGACTGAACAGCTAACACCCGCCCAGCCCCTGTCCCATTGGCTGGCGTTTGATGGCTGTTCTGTCCCACCCACCTCCCGATATCAACTTGAAAATCTGACAGCTCTCTCTCTGCATTCTCTGCATTCAGTGTAATTAGCTGACAGTTTCATGCACAGAGCGGCTCGTATAAGCAGTGCATTCTGTGCATTGTGAATCTTCTCATCTCCCACATCCATTGCGGGGTATGTGCGCAATGGACGGTACCCACCCCCTTTTCGGTATCGGCCCATTTTTTTTTCCGGACGATACCGAAAACACAGATTGTGCCCGAAAATGCCGATAATTTTCGGCTGCCGAAATTTCGGTGCATACCTAATTCAATGCATTAAGAAAAAAGCATTCTGTGTGCAGCAACCCCCCTCAGCGCCTCTACCTCCAGAGATGTTGTAGTAATGTCTCGGCCATCCGGGGCTCCCCTCCTCATTGGCTGAGACAGCAGAACGGCGCCAATGGCTCCCGCTACTGTCAATCAAAGTCAGTTAGCCAATGACAATAGAAAGGGGGCGGGTCTGTGTTGCAGCTCCATGTCTGAATGGACACAGGGAGCTGTGTCTCGGCTCAGGTGCCCCCATAGCAAGCTGTTCGCTGTGGGGGCACCCGACACGAGGGAGGGAAGGGCCAGGAGAGCCAAAGAGAGACCAGAGAATAGGAGGTTCCGGGCTGCTCTGAGCAAATCCACTGGATGGTAGGAGGTAGGTATAACATGTTTGTTATTTTTAACTAAAAAAGAATGAGAGACTTTACAATCACTATAAGCTTTGAAAAAAAAATCCTGGAACTGATTGGTTACTATGCAGAGCTGCACCAGATTTTGCACTCTCCAGTTTTAGTAAATCAACCTTATTATCACTGGTCAACAATCTGCTTCCAATGGTCTTATATCACCTCCATTAGGCCCCTTTCACACTGTGACCGCCCGAGCGTCAGCGGTAAACCGCAGCTAATTTAGCAGCGATCTACCGCTGTAATAGCAGCACTATGGCGCCGCTAGTCGGGCGGCAGCATGGCACTTTTAACTCTCCCACAAGGGATTAAACAGGGGTTAAAAGTGCTGGCGCTCGGCGCTCCTGGAGCAGTGTACAGCCGCTTCGGGAGCGCTGCCCATTCATTCCAATGGGCAGGGGAGGTGGAGGAGCAGTGTATACACCGCTCCTTCACCGCCCCAAAAATCATGCATGCAGGAGTTTAATTTTTCTCCGGCAAGCACACCGCCACGAGCAGCCCCAGTGTGAAAGGACACACTGGGTCTAATGGGGAGGTGCTTTACAGGCGCTATTTTATAGCTAAATAGTGCCTGTAAAGCGCCCCAGTGTGAAAGGGGCCTTAATGCTAAAGAATCTTCAAACAGGATAGGTCCCATAACATTTAACGGATTTAAAGTATGCTCACCTGGAACTCTGCTCTGATGTCTGCCATGCTTCCCTTTACAAACAGCTCCCTGCTTTCCTTCTCCAGAGGTGGCCCTCCAACATACAGAGCATGGACATCAGCCAGGTTGTTAATGCTGCTTATATTTACCCAGTCCCATGAATTGATCTGCAAAGAGACATACAATAATACCAAAGAACAAGTGGCACTATATTTATATTTTTGGGGAATTAAAAAGTTCACTGTAAAGTGGTGAAAAGATTCATTTTGTTTCCTATAATAAAAAAGAAGTCATATTTTCCTGCTCTGTGCAATGGTATTGCACAGAGCGGTCTCTTACCTCCTCTTATGGGATTCCCCACCAGCACTCTCTGCTCCTCCTCTTCTGCAAGTGCTCCTATAGCAAGACAGCTGCTATGGGGGCACTCTTGTGGGTGCACTCCTAAGCCAGGCTGTGTGCGTCCATAGACATACACAGAGCAGATCACCAACGCCCCCCCAGCTCTGTCCACACAGGATTTGACTGACAGCAGCAAGAACCAATGACTCCCACTGCTGCCTCTGTGTCCTGTGAGAAGAGGAAAAGGGAGAGCACTGCTGCAGATGGGCACATCGCTGGATCGAGAAAGGTGTTTATTGAGATGAGAGCCGATACAAATACTGGGACCTTTTTACCTTATTTTAAGCAGAGAATGTATTAACTTAAAAAAATGTCTTAACTATAAGACCACTTTAATACACCTTAGCTCATTTATTAGATGTAGGCAAGTCAACAAATCTACAAATATAACTTTCTTTCATTTTTTCTCTTTTTACTTACAGTTGTGCTCATAAGTTTACATACCCTGGTAGAATTTATGATTTCTTGGCCATTTTTCAGTGAATGAATGAGAACACAAAAACATTTCTTTCACTCATGGTTAGTGTTTGGCTGAAGCCATTTATTATCAATCAACTGTGTTTACTCTTTTTAAATCATAATGACAGCAGAAACTACCCAAATGACCCTGATCAAAAGTTTACATACCCTGGTGATTTTGGCCTGATAACATGCACAGATGTGAACACAAAGGGGTTTGAATGGCTATTAAAGGTAACCATCATCACCTGTGATCTGTTTGCTTGTAATTAGTGGGTGTGTGCAAATGGTCAATGAGTTTCTGGACTCCTGACAGGCCCTTGCATCTTTCATCCAGTGCTGCACTGACGTTTCTGGATTCTGAGTCATGGAGAAAGCAAAAGAATTGTCAAAAGATCTGTGGGAAAAGGTAGTTGAACTATATAAAAGAGGAAAGGGATATAAAAAGATAATCAAGGAATTGAGAATGCCAATCAGCAGTGTTCAAACTCTAATCAAGAAGTGGAAATTGAGGGGGTTCTGTTGAAACCAAACCACAGTCAGGTAGACCAGAATAAAGCCATTACTACGCAAATGCCACAAAGTATCCCACTTACAATACGCCAAACAGTACAGAGACAAGCCTCAAACCTTCTGACACGAAGTCATTTGGAGTGATGAGACCAAAATTTAGCTTTTTGGCCACAACCATAAACCCTACATTTGGAGAGGAGTCAACAAGGCCTGTGAAACATGGAGGTGGATCGCTGATGTTTTGGGGATGTGTGAGCTACAAAGGCACTGGAAATTTGGTCAAAATTGATGGCAAGATGAATGCAGTATGTTATCAAAAAATACTGGAGGAAGATTTGCATTCATCAGACAGGAAGCTACGCATGGGACGTACTTGGACATTCCAACATGACAATGATCCAAAACACAAGGCCAAGTGGACCTGTCATTGGCTACAGCAGAATAAAGTGAAGGTTGTGGAGTGGCCACCTCAGTTTCCTGACCTCAATATCATTGAGCCACTCTGGGGAGATCTCAAACGTGCAGTTCATGCAAGACAGCCCAAGAATTTCCAGGAACTGGAGGCTTTTTGCCAAGAGGAATGGGCAGGTTTACCATCTGAGAAGATAAAGAGCCTCATCCACAAATACCACAAAAGACTTCAAGCTGTCATTGATGTTAAAGGGGGCAATTCACGGTATTAAGAACTGGGGTATGTAAACTTTTGATCAGGGTCATTTGGGTAGTTTCTGTTGTCATTATGATTTTAAAAAGAGTAAACACAGCTGATTGATAATAAATGGCTTCAGACAACCACTATCCATGAGTGAAAGAAATGTTTTTTTGTGTTCTCATTCATATTCTCTGAAAAATGGCCAAGAAATCATAAATTCTGCCAGGGTATGTAAACTTATGAGCACGACTCTATATGATAGCTGCACTGGGCTCATGAATGCATCTGGTAAATATTCTCATGTTAACTGCATGCATATAAGGCTAGGTTCACACTATATGTTGGTGTGGGACTGCATGCAATCGCACACTTTCCTGCACCTGCATTAAAAACACGCTGCTGTTAGTAGCCCCGAGCACTGGAAACTGCAGCACGGTTTACTGTGCTAAGAACCTCATAGCCCTCTGCGGTTTCCCTGCAGCTGCAATTTTGGAAAAGGTGCGGGGACCTTATCTCTAAATTTTCCATAGGTACCTGGCTGGTAAATTGGCGGATTTGCCCGGGCAAACATGGTCATCAAGAAACCGACATAGTGTGAACCTAGCGTAAATGCCCAACTCCAGATTTCATTTAACAAAATGCTTCTTTTGTCTCCTTTACAGGAAAAAATGTAATGCATTATTCCCCCCTTTCTATATACAGTGCTTTGAAAAAGTATTCACACCCCTTGACATTTTCCACATTTTGTCATGTTACAATCAATAACGTAAATGTATTTTATTGGGATTTTATGTGATAGAGCAACACAAAGTGGCACATAATTGTGAAGTGGAAGGAAAATGATGAATGGTTTTTAACATTTTTTTACAAATAAATATGAGAAAAGTGTGACGTGAATTTATATTCAGCCCCCCACTGAGTCAATACTTTGTAGAACAGCTGCAAGTCTTTTTGGGGAAGTCTCTACCAGCTTTGCCCATCTAGCAAGGGCATTTTTGCCCATTCTTCTTTGCAAAGTAGCTCAAGTTCTGTAAGATTGGATGGAGAGCGTCTGTGAACAGCAATTTTCAAGTCTTTCCACAGATTCTCAATTGGATTTAGGTCTGGACTTTAACTGGGCCATTCTAACGCATGAATATACTTTAATCTAAACCATTCCATTGCAGCTCTGGCTGTATGTTTAGGGTTGTTATTCTGCTGGAAGGTGAACCTACGCCCCAGTCTCCAGTCTTTAGCAGACTGACAGGTTTTCTTCTAAGATTGATCTATATTTGGCTCCATCCATCTTCCCATCAACTCTAAGCAGCTTCCCTGTCCCTGCTGAAAAACATCCCCACAACATGATGCTGCCACCACCATGTTTCACAGTGGGGATGGTGTGTTCAGGGTGATGTGCAGTGTTTTCCGCCACACATAGCGTTTTGCTTTTAGGCCAAAAAGTTCAGTTTTGGTCTCATCTCCCCAGAACACCTTCTTCCACGTGTTTGCTCTGTCCCCACACATGACTTTTCCCAAACTGCAAACAGGACTTCCTATGGCTTTCTTTCATCAATGGCTTTCTTCTTGCCACTCCTCCATAAAGGCCAGACTTGTGGAGTGCACGACTAATAGTTGTCCTGTGGTCAGATTCTCCCACCTGAGCTGTGGATCTCTGCAGCTCCTCCAGAGTTACCATGGGCCTCTTGGGTGCTTCTCCGATTAATGCTCTCCTTGCCCAGTCTGTCAATTTAGGTGGACGGCCATGTCTTGGTAGGTTTGCAGTTGTGCCATACTCTTTCCATTTTCGGATGATGGATTGAACAATGCTCTATGAGATGTTAAAAGCTTGGGATATTTTTTTTATAACCTAATCCTGCTTTAAACTTTTCCACAACTTTATCCCTGACCTGTCTGTTGTGGCCTTCATTGTGCTGTTTGTTCACTAAGGTTCTCTAACAAACCTCTGGGGACTTCACAGAACAGCTGTATTTATACTCAGACTAAATTCACCTGTGTGTAATTAAGTCTCAGTTAATTACTAATTAGGTGACTTCTGAAGGCATTTGGTTCAATTAGATTTTAGTTAGGGGTATCAGAGTAAAGGGGGCTGAATGCAAAAGCACGCCACACTTTTCAGATATTTTTTTTGTAGAAAATGTTGAAAACCATTTCTCATTTTTCTTCCACTTCACAATTATGTGCCACTTTGTGTTGGTCTATCACATAAAATCCCAACAAAATACATTTACGTTTTTGGTTGTAACATGACAAAATGTGGAAAATTTTAACGGGTATGAATACTTTTTCAAAGGCACTGTATCAGCGTCTCCCTCTCCAATTGCGATGGCTACACCTCTTCTTAGAGTATGTGCGTAATCTTCTGGGTTGAATGATGCTGGGCGCCATTAAACCCAGAAGACTGAGGATATATTGTGGCGAAGAAGTACTGCTGTGGTGGGGCAGCTCTAGATTAAGGATGAGTATTGCAGTCACAGTTGATTTTCTTTTTTAACCTCCCTGGCGGTATTCCCGAGTGTGGCTCAGGGTTAATTTTTACTGCCAAAAGTGGTAACCCCACGCTACACTAGGGGTTGCATCGCTGGATCCAGGCAGAGTTACTTACTTTGTCCCCAGCAATGTCTCCCAGCTGTGTCTGCGGGCTGTGTCCTCTGCCCGATTCACTGTGACGCTGGGCTCCGTTCCCTGAGAACGTTGCGACGCATGGAGATGGAGCTCGGCGGCAAATTCAAAAAGTGAAACACACATAACACATACAGTACACTGTATTCTGTAAGATTACATTACTGTATGAAATCATTTCACATCCCTTTTGTCCCTAGTGCTTTGTTCAGTGCCCTGCATGCACTTTTATATTATTTATGCCATTGTTTCTGTCTGGAAACTTGATTATGTCCATGGCAACCAAAAAGCGTCCCTTTACATGAAAAGCGGTTTTTGACCAGCTAGAAAACAGCGATAGTAAATAACAACACTTACGACAGCGACAATTCTGCAACTGAGCAAATTTCAGTGTTTTTTATTTGATTACATTATTGAATAAAATGTATTATTATTATTTTTGAAAATTATTTATAGTTATTATATTATAATTTATGATTTTGTGTTTCAAAGTTTATCATACCCGGGATGTCGACTAGAATCTTGTTTGGACAGAATTGAGTTATTCCTAAGAATACAATATAAAACGCCAAATTTCTATGCAAAACAATGTACCGCTTTTAGACGCAAAAATCTGACATAATCATACTGCCAGGGAGGTTAACCACTGCCTGGGGGACTGTTTAAAGAAATAAGAATTTAATCCCGAATTGAGCTTTAAGTGTTTAACAGACTTACAGCTGGGCCATCATACTTGTTTCGGGTTTTCATGATGTGCTGCTTGACCTCCTGCAATCCCTTTTTCTTCCCGTATTTACTGGCCATCCATAAAGTGCGCTGAAATCCTGTTAAGCCGGAGATAGCCATGTGCATGCTCATTGTGTCCATGAAGCGCATCTTTGAGCCCTAAGAAAATAAAATGTGTTTTAGTCAACAATGTATATTGTATATTGTGTGTACTCACTTTTGTTGCCAGTGGTTTAGACATTAATGGCTGTGTGTTGAGTTATTTTGAGGGGACAGCAAATTTACACTGTTATACAAGCTGTACACTCACTACTTTACATTGTAGCAAAGTGTAATTTCTTCACTGTTGTCACATGAAAAGATAGAATAAAATATTTACAAAAATGTAAGATACTGTATATACCGTATATACTCGCGTATAAGACGAGTTTTTTGACACGGATTTTGTGTCAAAAAACCGAGATTCGTCTTATGCGCGAGTCAGCAGCCGGTACGAGCGCGGGGAAACATTCCGAGGGCACCCGCGGCGGCTGAGATGCATTCCAGGCATTCCAGGGATGCCGGGGATGCCGTCACGTCCTCTGACTGCCTGCTGGAGGGCGGAACTTCAGCTCAGTCACACTTGCGACGTGACTGGGCTGAAGGTAAGGGCAGAGGACACAGGCACTTCCTATGAAAGGAATAAGGCTGCCGTGTCCTTATGTAAATGTAAAAGAAAAGAAAACAGTTTGGCAATTCGATTAACTAACCATATTAACCCTTATTGTGTGAACAATAAGGGTTAATATGGTCAGATATTCAAATGACAAAACTGTGTTTTTTTTTCTTTGCATTTGACATATGTGAAGAACACAGCAGCCTTATTCAATACATAGGAAGTAAGTATACTGTACTGTAAAAAATAAACAGTTGTACACACACACACACACACTCCCGATTACATGGCCACTTCCTATGTTAGGGTCCCTAGATGGATTTGGGGTCTTTTAGACCCCAAATCTCTTCTAAAGAGGACCTGTCATTAAAAAAAATTGGTAATTTTTTTTTTGGCATCTATTTTTATCTTTGAAATTTACCAGTGGCTGCTGCATTTGCCACTTAGGCTTATACGTGAGTCAATAAGTTTTCCCATATTTTTTGGGCAAAAGTAAGGGGGTCGACTTATACACGGGTCGACTTATACACGAGTATATACGGTACATATTATTTTATTCCAACATATTATACTACATCTCGGACAAAAGTAACTTGGTACATGGTTGGCAACAGTCATCTGATCATGGCAAGTGATCGACCTTGGAACAAGTACAGTGGAAAAGTATTAGTTCCACTCTAATTAGCCATGTTCCCGAAGCTTCATGCCTCACCTATAAATTTTATTAAACACACCAAATGTATATAATCCATTTTGATGCAGACGTGTGCAGTACAGATAAAAGATAAAATAGCAAATGCGCATATTTTTGGAGGGAAAAAAATGTGCACTCCTTATTTTTTCCTACAGGAGACTGCAAAGCATTGCACCTGCAATCAGGAGGATGACCCATGACCAGAATGGGCAGTGGAGAGGACAGGAAGTTCTGGTCAGTGGTATATAAAGTTGTTATTTTCAGTTCTTATATCACTACCAGGAATATAGCTTACACCTAAGCATCTATGACCTCTATATGCCATTAAGAAAATACCCATGGAAGTACTGAAAAGTGATGACAAAAGTTCCATCATTAGCCCAGTTTTCAAATGACAGCATTATAAAGTGAAAGCAAATAATATGGTTCAACTCTGATTTTCTGTCACATAGTTTCTTAGATTAGTAGGTCTCCTGTTTATTCTATTCTTTTTTTTCTGTAAAACACATAATAAACCAAAAGAATATTGCTTCAGAAAACCAATTAGCTTCTTTATGAACTATAGATTTAATATCTCAATAAAATAGCATTTTTTGTTTTGCTGTACTACACTATAAAACGACTGTATATATTCATTACTCACCTTTATAAAGTACTGCTCCTTAATGTACGCTCGGTCAAAGCTGACATTGTGGCCCACCACTAATCTCTCAGACCAGTTGTGCTTGTTCATAATGTTTGACTTTGGTGAAGTCTCGAGCGGGATGAGATCAGACAACGATATTTCATTAGACCATGTGTATCGTTCTTCTATTAATCTCTGACTACACCAAGAGTACCTAAAAAAATAAAAACAAAAAAAAGTTCAGTTACAGTTATTTGCAAAATCTAGATTTGGGTACAAACCTTTCCCTTACCAGCACTGGGGGGAGACCGCCACAGCTAATGTTGGGCATTGTCCTTCAGACATGCAGACCTCCACATCGAACACCAGAGCCTTCTCATCTGGGAAGTCAACCTGCTCTCTTCCTCCTCCTTTGGTATACTTAGTCCACCCGGTCTGCCAGGCCCATTCTTGGGGTAGGTCTGGTATCTGACACTGTAATAGATCATTAGCAGCTTCCAAGTATGGAAGATTCTGTTTCTGAGCTAGAATTCTGAAATGTTCATCAATGTTACCACCGTACATCCTGGGCAGTTGTAATTCCACGTCTTGGAGAGTAGAGGTCTCTTGATCCCATAGGCCATGGTTCTGTAGATGGTCTATGCTCTTCTCAATGCTTTCTTTAGAGTATTGTTCTTGTTCACCTCTAAATATTTGTTCATGGAGTCCTTTGGAGAGCATCTGAATATTAAGGGGGTTCATGCGCCTCTGTTGAGCTTCCTGTGCACCATCTTCACTTGGTAAATGTGAACCCACCGTACACATGCGGCATTTCAGGTTCTTCATCTTCCAGAAGCTTATCAGATACCGTTTTTTCCTTAGCAGTCTGTCCATATTGCCTGTTTTATGGTTTATTTAGATAATAGAATCCATAGAACCCTGTAAAATAAAAAAAAAAATAAAAATTCAGAAGCACTTTCAAAAGATTAACTCACTTTCCCATAAAGTACTGTTATCCTTCCTGCCTACCAATGAACCATGTTCCTCTGGACCAGATGCATAGTTGGCTGAATCTAAAGATTGAAGCCCACCACAACCTTTTTTTTCCCCAATAGTCGCACCTGTGCACTCAATCCCCATAAACTTCTACTGAGCGGTCTCCCAATACAGCAAACACTCGGGGAGAAGGCTCCACAGCAGTCTATGGGGATCAACAGCAGAGGCATGGCCAGTGGAAAGCACATATGACCCATGCAATGTTAGGACTGTGGAAGGCCAAAGCCATCATAATCATACACAAGTCAAAGCGTTAGGCTCAGAAAGATTAAATTGTTTTATTTGCAAGGGTTTTGCAGTGTTTCACCCAGAGAGAGACAACACCCATTGGCATGTTTCACACAGGCTTCATCTTGTATAAGAGCAGTGAGAACAGCAAGCTTTTACAAAGCCTTGATAACCGCACATCCATACCCGCTCAGCAAAGGGAACACCTCACAGAGCAGTGGGACATACTGGGGAGGGCAGTGGGTGTCAACGCATTTCAAGGGCCAAGGCCCCTTTCTCAAGTCTGCCCGAGGACACAGAACACCAGCTTATAAAGCCAGCTAATACAGAAACATGATAATCAGGGCCCAAAGCGTTTGTTACCCCAGAACTTCAGCTTCCTGATATGTTCCTGCTGCACCATGTACTTGTCTGAGAAAGTACCCTGTTCTCTTTGTATTGCTTCCTTTGTATGAAAAACCTGGTGACCCTGCCAGTCTCTCTGCTTTCATATTTAAAAAAAACTGACCATACTAAGCAGGAGAGCACATCGTGGTCAGTTCTCTAGCTGTGCTCTGAACACAATGTGCTCTCCTCCAATGATCAGTCTCGTCCTGACACCCCCCCCCCCCCACAGCCATTCAATGGGAAGCTCAGTGCACTGCTGCTTCTCCTCCCCCAGCTCTTATGCAGTTGAGAACAGAGAGAATGTGATCATTTATAGAAAAGGGAAAAAAGGTATTTATCATTTTTTTTTTTTTTATATCTATACAAAAATGTTTTGCCTTTCATTTCTAAATTATCCACCTGCTGACCAGCCGCCGTCGTTTTACTGCAGCAGGTCAGTTCGTTCCTGCGAATCGCCGTAACTGTACGTCGCTCCCGGGAACGTGTGGTGTGTGCATGCGCACGTTCACTGGCGGGTGGGGCGGACTCGATGTCCGCCGGCCACACGAGATCGCTCCAGAGACAGGCAGAACGGTGATCTGCGAGTGTAAACAAAGCAGATCCCCGTTCTGTCAGGGAAATAGAGTGAGATCGTCTGTTCCCAGTGATTAGGAACAGCGATATCTCTCCTCCTCAAGTCAACCCATCCCCCACACAGTTAGAAACACCTCCCAGGGAACACATTTAACCCTTTGATCGCCCCCTAGTGTTAACCCCTTCCCTGCCAGTGACATTTATACAGTAAACAGTGGCTATTTTTTGCTCTGATCGCTGTATAAATGTCATTGGTCTCAAAAAAGTGTGAAAAGTGTCCGATCTGTCTGTCACAATATTGCAGTCCCACTAAAAAATAAATCGCTGATCGCCGCCATTACTAGTAAAAAAATAATAAAAACGCCATAAATCCATCCCCTACATTGTAGACACTATAACTTTTGCGCAACCCAATCAATATACGCCTATTGCAATTTTTTTTTACCAAAAATATGTAGTAGAATATCCAATAAATTCATTCACTATAAATAATCATAGCAAAAAGCAGCGCTTATATTCGCAATAATCTTGCCAATATTTAGTGCATATAATATTTTGTGCAATAACTATATACGTGTGCAATCTTGCAAAAAAGTGCTTATCACAAAAAGTGCTAGTGCAGATAAATGAATCAGTGAAAGAGAGATAATAAACAGTCCAATATAGTGTCCATTAAACAATCTTCTTCCCAATGTGCTGCAATCCTTCAAACTTGTTCCATCACCAAGAACCAGCATGCAGGTGATCACACTAGGGGCTTACCAGATGTCCACAACAAAAACGCCTGTTTATCAGAAAAGAGCTCAGCCACCTCTCTCCAATATAAGGTCCACACCTCCAGGAAACCACCGATCTCATATACCCATCATAAGAGACAAAACAAAAAGCTCCTCATAGTGTATCTCTCAGACAATTTGGTTTATTCAGAAAGGGGTAAAAGTTGCGCTTACATCAAGAAAAAAATACAATCGCAGTATAGGAATTTTAGACATCTACCAGTCCGCCGAGTACAGCTCCTCTCCACCTCTAACCCAGCGTCCAGGCTCCTGGTACGTCTAGTGCATCTGTTCTGATCGGGCCGCCGTGTAGCCACGCCCTAACGTTTCGTCACTTCCTGACTTGATCACAGGGCTCTGTAGTAGAATACATATCGGCCTAAACTGAGGAAAAAATTAGTACCTCAAATTTTGGGGAGAAATTTTTTTGAGAGGGGAAATCTTCCAATGGGGACACCAATTCTGGTGACTTGGGGGTCCCTAAGGGATTCCCTTGAAGCAGTTGTATGCCCTGAAGAAAATCTGTAAGGCAAAGGCATAATGAGCTAGTATGCAACACATACTAGCTCATTATGAAATACTCACCTTAGATTGAAGCCCCCGCACCGCCTCCAGGACACCACCGAGAAGGCTGACATGTTGCCCCGGCGTTACTTCCGGGTTTGCAGGTTCCGGCACTGTGAGTGGCCAGAGACGCGTGGGAGTCCTCCGCCCCAGCAAGTTCTGGCACGATCCGCCGGATTTTCGAGCGCATGCAAGGTGAATATCTCCTGAACTGTACAGGTTTAATAGATATTCATTTTACCTACAGGTAAGCCTTATTATAGGCCTTAGTCTAGACTTCCCTGTAGGTAAAAATCACAAAGCGGGGTTTACAATCGCTTTAATTTGCAGGGATTTCCTGTTTGGCTATGGGACAGGAAGTGAAAGCAAATCTCCACAATGGGACACAGATGTCAAAAAATAAATCTGACAGCGGTTATAAGTGTCCAATACTCTATCAAAAATATATATAAAAAAAAAAATAAGTTTTGCTTCTAGTTCTACTTTAAATGAGAAAAACAAAAGTAGATGAGGAAGACACAGCAGAGCTAAGAGAAGGGCCGGCTGCCACATTGAGCTGACTGTAGGCCGGTAATACCGCATGAAACAAGAAAAAAAAAAAGGGGGGGGGGGGACTATATATTTTGTAGAACAATATGGATGTTAATAAAACAGACAATAAGAATGTTGTGCAACCCAATTTTACCACGTTTTTTTGGCTGCGATTTTACCGCAATTTGGAATCTGTACGACTTCGTTGCAACTTTGCCACAATGAAAACATATTACAAAGTCGTACAGAAATCGCATCTATATTACTCAGGTGCGATTTGCATGAGACTTTGAGGGTTTAACATTGAAGTCTATGGATCTCAAGTTGCATCAAAGTCGGGCCAAAGTAATGCAGGGACTACTTTGAAGTCGGCACGACTTGAAGTCATACAGATATGAACGCTACTCATTGGAAATAATGGGGGAACGATTTGTCATGCAACTTTCCAGTCCCAAATCGCAGGACAACTCGCACAAGTGTGAAAGTGGTCAAAAAAACATTGTGAGCTCCATTGTATACTATCGTGTCTAAATAAATAACACAACCTGCCCGCTATGGTAAAAACAAATACTGTAGAAGTAAAAATAACACAACAAAAAATAAATAGCTGTGAGTTTACCACCCCCGGCTGGTAATATAATATTTTTTTTACATTTACGTATTTAGTTTCATTGCTTTTTATTGAGAAATGAAAATGATTTCCAATATTCGCATAAAAGTTACATTTTGTGGTTCTGTAAAAGTAAATACATCTTCTGACCTAATTTACATGTTTAACCACTTCCAGCCCAAGGACATCATATGATGCCGCCCACTCGGCTCCATAACATTGCAGGGCGGAAGCGACGTCACAAGTCACCCCCCCCCCCCCATGCTCTTAAAGGGGACATTTTTTTTTTTTAACTGTCATTTTTTTATTTAAGTGTAAATATGAGATGTGAGGTCTTTTTGACCCCAGATCTCATATTTAACCTCTTGCTTACTGGGCACTTAAACCCCCCTCCTGCCCAGACCAATTTTCTTCTTTCAGCGCTGTCGCATTTTGAATGACAATTGCACAGTCGTGCGGCATTGTACCCAAACAAAATTGGCGTCCTTTTTTTCTCACAAATAGAGCTTTCTTTTGGTGGTATTTGATCACCTCTGCGTCATTTCTGATCACCGCTATAAACAAAAAAAAAGCATCAATTTTGCAAAAAAGAACAATGTTTTTTACTTTTTGCTATAATAAATATCCAAAAAAAACACAAAATTATTCATCGGGTTCGGGCAAAATATATTCTTCTACATATTTTTGGCAAAAAAACCCCAAAAAAAACCGCATCGGCGTATATTGATTGGTTTGCGCAAAAGTTACTGCGTCTACAAACTATGGGAATTGATTTATGGCGTTTTTATTATTTTTTTTTTACTAGTAATGGCAGCGATCTGGACTGCGACATTGCAGCGGTCATGTCAGACATTTTTGACACTATTTTGGGACCAATGACATTTATACAGCGATCAGAAATTTAAACAGCCACTGATTACTGTGTAAATGTCATTGGCAGTGAAGGGGTTAACACTAAGGGGGCAGTGAAGGGATTAAATGTGTTCCCTCAGTGGGGGTGGGATGGTCGGGACATAACAGATCTCACTGATCCCAGTGACAGGGATCAGTAGATCTGTTATGTCCCCCTTCACAGAACGGAGAACCGCCGTGTTTACATAGACGGTTCCCTGTTCTACAGCTCTGTCAGGCGATCGTGGGTCACGAGCGGACATCGAATCCACCCAACCCGCAGGCACGCCCACGCAGCATGCAGCGGCCGCCACCAGGTGCACACCGGCAACGTGCACAGGGGACGGCGTCCCGGAAATTCAGATCCGAGCCGTACTTCGGCAATAGCGCGGATCTGAAGGAGTTAAGAGGTCCTGTCATGCTTTTTTTCTATTACAAGGAATGTTTACATTTCTTGTAATAGGAATAAAAGTGATTTTTTTTTTTTTTTAACCACATCAATACCGGGCACAAAAACCCCCTTCCTGTCCAGGACATCTTCAGCTTTCAGCGCTATCACACTTTGAATGACAATTACTCAGTCATGCAACATTGTACCCATATGAAATTTGTGTCCTTTTTTTCACACAAATAGAGCTTTCTTTTGGTGGCATTTAATCACTAGTGTTTTTTTTATTTTTTGTGCTATAAATAAAAAAATGACTGAAAATTTTGTTTCTGTCAAAAAATTTAGCAAATTAGTGATTGTTCTTCATAAACTTTGGCCAAAATTTATACTACTACATATCTTTGCTAAAAATACCCCAAATCGGTGTATATTATTTGGTCCTTGTGAAAGTTATAGAGTCTACAAACTATGGTGCTAATCATTGAAAATTGATCACACCTGATGTACTGAAGGTCTATCTAATTTCTTGAGACACTAACAAGCCAGGAAAGTACAAATACCCCCCAAATGACCCCTTTTTGGAAAGTAGACAACATCCCAAGGTATTTAGTAAGAGGCATGGTGAATTTTTTCCCACAATTCTTTGCAAAATGAAGGTTTTTTTTTTTTCTTTTTTCACAAAATTGTCATTGCAACAAGTTATTTCTCACACACAGCTTATGCATACCACAAATTACACCCCAAAACACATTCTACCACTCCTCCTGAGTATGGCGATACCACATGTCTGAGACTTTTTCACAGCCTGGCTACATGCAGAGGCTCAACATGCAGGGAGCGCCGTCAAGCATTCTAGGGACATAAATTACACATCTAATGTCATGAAGACCTATCACATTTTTGAAGGCCCTGGAGCACCAGGACAATGGAATTGCCCACAAAATGACCCCATTCTGGAAAGCAAACACCCCAATGAATAATCGATGAGGCATAATGAGTCTTTTGAACATGTCATTTTTTTCCAGTGGTTTTTGGAAACTGTAGGAAAAAAATGAAAACACTTTTATTTTTACACAAAGCTGTCCATTTATATGATATTTCCAACACTTAGCATGTACATAGCAAAAATGACACCCCAAAATACATTCTGCTACTCCTCCTGAGTATGACGATGCCAAATGTGTGAGACTTTTACAGGTGATGTTTACTCATGGGTGTGACGGTCACTGACAGGTGATTGGCGGTGGTCACTGATGGGTGACGGGTGTCTGGCGGTGGTCACTGATGGGTGACGGGTGTCTGGCGGTGGTCACTGATGGGTGACGGGTGTCTGGCGGTGGTCACTGACGGGTGACTGGCGGTGGTCACTGACGGGTGACTGGCTGTGGTCACTGATGGGTGCTGTGTGTCTGGCGGTGGTCACTGATGGGTGACAGGTGTCTAGCGGTGGTCACTGATGGGTGACAGGTGTCTGGCGGTGGTCACTGATGGGTGACAGGTGTCTGGCGGTGGTCACTGATGGGTGACGGTGGTCACTGATGGGTGACTGGTCACGGTCACTGATGGGTGACTGGCGGTGGTCACTGATGGGTGACTGGTGAAAGGCCAGGGGTGACTGGCAGGGGTCAGTGATGGGTGACAGGCCACAGTCAGTGATGGGTGACACGCCACGGTCACTGACAGGTGACACGCCATGGTCACTGACGGGTGACAGGTGACACGCCACAGTCCCTGATGGGTGATGGGTGACACGGTCACTGGCTGGATGAGAAGCCATGGTCACTGACGGGTGACAGGTGACACCCCGACACCGACAGAGCTGGGATGCGTGCGCCCGATTGCGCGCAATCCCGGCTTAAAGGGATGACGTCATATGACGTCGTCCCAGAACAAGAGGCTTACCGCTCCACCGTCAAATGACGGTGGGCGGTAGGCAAGTGGTTAAAGAACTGTGTAAAAATAAAAAATAAAAAGTAAAATAAATAAGAAAAAAAAAATTTAAAGTGCTCCGTCCCACCGAGCTCGCGCGCAGAAGCGAATGCATACGCAAGTCCCGCCCTTATATGAAAACGGTATTCAAACCACACACGTGAGGTATCGCCACGATCGTTAGAGTGAGAGCAATAATTCTAGCAAAAGACCTCCTCTGTCACTCAAAACTGGTAATCTGTAGAAATTTTTAAACGTCGCCGATGGAGACTTTTAAGTGCCAAAGTTTGTCGCCATTCCACGAGCGGACGCAATTTTGAATCATGACATGTTGGGAATCATTTTACTCTGTGTAACATTATCTTTCACAATATAGAAAAAAACTGGGCTATTTTATTCTCTAGGGTTTTAGAAAAAAAAATATAATGTTTGGGGGTTTTAAGTAATTTTATACCAAAAAAAAATGTTTTTAACTTGTGAACACCAAGTCCAAAAAACAGGCCCGGTATGGAAGTGGTTACAATATATTATAGATAATGATATCATTTGTAATAGGCGGTCACCAGTTAGGCTCCAGGCACACTGGACGCTCTCCGGGCGTCGGATTCGTGGCAGGAGGCACTGCTTAGAAAACCTGCTTTTAGCAGCGTTCATCGGCGTCTGCGTTTTTTTTTGTTTTTTTTAAACTTCATTAGCTTACATTGACTACAAAAAGCGCTGAATGCCAATAAACGGCCGTTTAGCAGCGTTTATCGGCGTCCAGCGTTTTTTGTGGTCAGAAGAACGACTCCTGAACGCCAATTCAAGACGTTCAGATAACAGCCCAAAAAACGCCACTGCTGTTAAATGACAATAAACATCCATGTGTGCATGGACACATAGGATAACATAGAGGGGCATGTTAAAAAAAAACGCCCAAATTACCATAAACGGTCGTTTATCAGCTTCAGTGTGCATGGAGCCTAAAGCACACGGTGTGCAGAACGGACCAAAATCGTATGTTGGCTGTTGTATCTCGCATACTGACATGCGCTACACAATCGTACGACCAAGCTGAACGTAGTGACGTGTTATGAACGTATAAAGAGAACGTTCAGGTGCATGTAATTAGTGTCCGGCCGTTCCTGACTTCTGAGCATGCGTGTTTTGCACAATACAACTTGTTGGACCAACTGCTCTGTACACACGATACAATGGTTGTACGACCGCTTGTTATGCAACCAAAGTTTTATAGTTTGCTCATCCAACTCCTGTTGTACGACCGTCGCACGTCGCCTGTTCTAATAGCATGCACTGATTGGTTTAGTATACAACGACCGTTCGTATGACCTGTTGTATACGATCGTCGTCCCATGTGTATAAGGCATAACTGTTTTTTTTTTTTAAGATTGGTTGAACTAAAACAGTGGTTCTCAATTCCTGTCCTCAGGACCCACCAACAGGCCAGATTTTCAGTATTACCTTGGGGAGATGCAGACTAGAATACTGCAATCACTGAGCAGCAAATGGTATCACCTGTGATGTATTTCAGTTATCCTGCAAACCTGGCCTGTTGGGGGGTCCCGAGGACCGGAGCTGAGAACCACTGAACTAGATGGACTAGTGTCTTTCCTCAACCTGACTATGTAACATAATAATATTAATAAAAAATAATAAAAATATGATATAAAATAAACAAATCAAACATAAATAATAAATATAATATAAAATAAACGTAATATAAAATAGAACAAACAATATAAATAATAAATATACAATAGATTTAATATAAATAATAAACACATCTAATATAAATAATAAATTATATTATAAAATAAATAAAAATATAATATAAAATAAAGTTTAAAAAAAATGTAATATACATAAACTATATTATAAAATAAATAGTACATATAATATAAATACATATGATATAAAATAAATAAATATAATTAAAGTTTAGTGGAAAGGGGGGTTCTGTAATGCTAAACAAGAGTAATAAGATTTCATATACCCCCCCCAGTGTTGTAGACCCCCTCCCCTCCCCCACACCTGTGTACACTCACCCCCCACCCCCACGTGTCTATAACATCACTCACCTCCCCCCACGTGTTTCCCCGCTCAGGCCAAGCCAAGCCGACCTCCTGCCGTAAGAGAAAACGTCCCCTACTCCTCCATCCATTCACTTCTGTTAGCAACTAGTCTGGCCTATAAGAGGGTAGGAGGAAATGGAGTGACTGCAGTGTTGATTAGTGAGGCCTAGGGGAGGGTGGGAGTTGCCCATGTTTTGTAGAGAAGGCAGAGTACTTTATCTGTACAGCGGCCGCGTGGCCTAATGGATAAGGCGTCTGACTTCGGATCAGAAGATTGCAGGTTCGAGTCCTGCCGCGGTCGGTTTTTTTTTTTTTTCTCTCCTTCACTTTTAGTTTTTTTTCCCCTAAGATTAGATGAGGACTGTAACCATTTCTTTTATTATGTTTATCTATTTAGATATTCCTATAATGGCTACAGGTAAAGCGCTGCACAAAACTCTATATAAATCCTGTATAGTGTAGAATAAGTTACAAAATTCCTGATTTCATTTTCTTTATAGCAGTACTGCTTAGAGTGGGGTTCCACCCATGTTAAAGTCAGCAGCTACAAAAAGGACAATCGGACATTCACCTGTCCCTCGCTCCAGTGATGCAGTCGGCCGAGGGCTCGCTCTTAGCCCCTCCCCTCGGTGGCGCCGGCATCATAACTGTGGTCACCCGGCTTTGGCTTCAAAGTCAGGCGCACACTGCGCATGCGCGAGTCGCTCTGTGCCTTGTGGATGGCCGGCGTATCTTCTGCGACCTGTGAGGTGTCCCAGAAGATCGCCGAGGGGGGGGGTGGACTTCCTTCCCAGAGCTGCGGCGCCAGGGGAGGAAGTGGACCTGGGACCCTGTGAAAACCGGGTCCTTGGTCACCCCCCAAAAAAAAGACATGCCAATTGTGGCATGTCGGGGGGGTCACCTTCCCTTAAAGGGTAAGTTCCACTTTAGGGTGGAATTCCTCTTTAAGTGGTTAATGGCAACCCAAAGACAGCGAGCAGATGCACGTTTTTGTGCACTTCACAAACGCACAGCGAAGGTGCCACAAATTCGCCAAGCTCAACACCCAAGTGAATGGACTGCCCTATGCGTAATGCACAACCATAGCTCCCAACTGTCCCTGATTTCAAGGGACTGTCCCTCATTTGGAACAAAGTCCCTCTTCCTGCTGACTATGGCCGGTCTAAGTGTGGCACCTACCCCCACAGGCGCCGCTTGGTATGATGGGTTCTCTGTTATGACCCCGTAAACCACTCCGTCTGCTCTGACACAGCCGGTTGTATATAATTTGAAGGTTGTACATACCTGTATGACTAAGGCTGGCCATACATTATACAATTTTCTTGTTAAATTTCCTTTAGCTTTACCTTCAACTATGTAGTGCAAGGACCTACCTGACTGCAGACAAATTTAATGTGTTTAGGTGTGACCTCGTATTATATGTTTTTGGTAAATCTAAAGGAAAATTGTATAGTGTATGGCTAGCCTTAGGCCCCATTCACGCTTGGCAATTTGGAATTGCCAGCCGAATCTCTGCAATTCTGCCCGCGATTCCAAATTGCTGTGGTAAAATGCACAACATGTGTTTGAGTGCTATTCACTCCTAACGGCACCCCAATTGCGGGTGCCATTGTTGCACGACAGAATCGCGTGGAAATCGTGGCAAAATTTGATTTAAAAATCATGTGAAGCTCTGCGCCCAAAAAGGAGCAGGAGCCTCTTTTGAGTGACTATAGTTGGGCCGAAAACCCCTAGCCCAACCCCCCTACCTCCCGGGTTCGGTTTGCGCCAGAACTCTCGAATATAGCAAAAGTATGGACCTGAACCCCGAACCCCATTGAAGTCTATGGAACATGAATTTGAAAAATCAAAAGTTCCCATTTTGAAGGCTTATATGTAAGTTATTGGCCATAAAAGTGTATGGGGGTCTGGGTGCTGCCCTGGGAGACATGTATCAATGCAAAACATTTTTTAAAAAAATATTATTTTTACAGGAGCAGTGATTTTTAATGATGCATAAAGTGAAGCAATAAAAATGAAAAATTCCTTTAAATACCGTACCTGTAGGTCCCCTTAGTCTGCCTGTAATGTGGCGCATCTGTACCGTGCATAGACCCTGCTGCAGCAAAACTGGCATTTATAAAGAAAAAAAATGACATTTAAATTTCTGGCAATACAATACCATTGCCAGCAGTACAAAAATGTTAAAAAAATGGCGTGGGGTTCCCCCCAATCCATACCAGGTCCTTTGGGTCTGGTATGGATTTTAAGGGGAACCTCATGCCAAAATGTAAAAAGAAAATGGTGTGGGGTCCCCTCCAACATCCATACCAGACTCTTATCCCAGCACCCCCCCCCCCTTCCAGAACCATACCAATGTCAGGCCGCATGCCCTCATCATGGGGGGGGGGGGGGGG
>BLSH010375649.1:700437-716724 GCA_018402905.1 Glandirana rugosa
TTGAAGAGGTAGTGCCCCCCCCCCCCCCCCCCCCCCCAGCTCTTCCCTCTGCACAGGCTATGTACATGATTATGCCACTGCTAACTTTACAAAGTAATACCTGGGTTTGGAAAGCTATTTGGTGCACACAATTAGTAGATTTATATCCTTTGTGGTTATTGAGAAATCTATTTCAATGAAAGTTTTCATGCCCAGAGTTCAGCTGTAATATTTATGAACATGCCTAAGTGACTTTTATTACACAGGATGCCTTGTGCGCTGCAGGTCTACCAGTTTCCAGTGTGTGATCTCTGGCGGGGGCTGTTGCCTCCTGTGTTTTCTGTTCTGTTGTCTCTCCAGTGTCTGGCGAAGCTGCTGGAGTTTTCTCAGGAGCTCCCAGTTGTGATGGAGAAGTTCTGTTTGGGTTCTCTGTGCTTCCCACTGTTCTTTCTCGGCGTGCTCCAACGCTTGCTGAGCACCTATCAGTTCTTTCTCCAGTTCCTGAAACCTGCAAAGTAAAAACAGCAAATAGTGGATGAGCTACAAAGAAGGTGACACACAACTGGACAAATAGTAAGTAGAGTCACAGCAAACAGATACTTGTTACTGCGCAATGCACCTCCTTCTATGCTAGAGCTGCCCATACACTATGCAATCTGATTGTACAAGGTCCTTTAGCTCTACCATTAACTATTTAGTACAATACCCTGATTAACATGATACTAATGCTAAAGGAGCCAGATTGTATAGTGCAGCAATTCTCAACCCTCAGTTTTGACATCCATAAAATATGCAAAATCTAGAGGCATCCCAGTTTAAAATGTTAAAAACATTTACTTATCAATAGGAATCCTGAGGCTGGGATGATGCATACAACAGCCTTGATGAAATTAACTTCACTTCAAAAGTCCTGCTTCACATCAGAGGTCCCCATCACATCAGAAATCCCCCCCTCACATCAAAGGTCCCCATCACCTCAGGAGGTTCCCCCATCACATCAGGGGGTCCCCATCACATCAGAGGTCTCCCATCACATCAAAGCCCCCCCATCACATCAGAGGTCCTCCCATCACATCAGAGGTCCTATATCACATCAGACGTCTGCCCTCACATCAAAGGTCCCCTATCAGATCAGGAGGTCCCCCTTCACATCAGAGGTCACGCATCACATCAGAGGTCCTCCCATCACATCAGAGGTCCTCTATCACATCAGAGGTCCACCCTAACATCAAAGGTCCCCTATGAGATCCGGAGGTATCCCTTCACATCAGAGGTCCCAAATCACATCAGAGGTCCCCCACCACATCAGGGGTCCCTCATCACATCAGAGGTCCCCCTTCACATCAGAGGTCTCCCCTCACATCAAAGGTCCCCCATCACATCAGGAGGTCCCCCTTTCACATCAGAGGCCCCCATCACATCAGGGGTCCCCCATCACATCAGAGGCCCCCCACCACAACAGAGGTCCCCCCTCACATCAGAGGTCTCCCCTCACATCAGAGGTCCCCCATCACATCAAGGGTCCCCCATCACATCAGAGGTACTCCCATCACATCAGAGGTCCTCCCATCACATCAGGAGGTCCCAGCTCACATCAAAGGTCCCCCATCACATCAGGCAGTCCCCCTTCACATCAGAGGCCCCCCATCACATCAGGGGTCCCCCATCCCATCAGAGGTCCCCCTCACATCAAAGGTCCCCCATAACATCAGGAGGTTCCCCTTCACATCAGAGGTCCTTTTATCACATCAGAGGCCCCCCATCACATCAGAGGTCCTTCCATCACATCAGAGGTCCTCCCATTACATCAGAGGCCCCCCATCACATCAGAGGCCCCCATCTCATCAGAGGTCCTCCCATCACATCAGAGGTCCTCCCATCACATCAGAGTTTCCCAATCACATCAGAAGTCCTCTATCACATCAGAAGTCTCCTATCACATTAGAGGTCCCTCCTCACATCAAAGGTCCCCTATCACATCAGAGGTCCCCCCTCACATCAGGAGGTCCCTCTTTACATTAGAGGCACCCCATAACACCAGAGGCCCCCCATCATATTACTTTTATGCAGAACACCGAGGATCATGGGGATTTAAGTCCAGGACATCAACCATAGAATGGGACTCATGGACCTTACACTACAGTTCCAATAGAACACTGAGGATGGGGAATGGTGGAATAGCATTTTGCAGACTGTACTGGAAACTTCTTCTTCCTTCTTCTTCTTGGCAGCGCACATCAGCCAGTGCGCCCAAATCTCCGCGGGAGACCAGAATGGGGGACCAGAGCTTGAGGCCCCGAGACGCAGGGGCAGCACTGCACGGACAGCGGCAATCCCATTTATTGCATCCTTGGTGCAGGGAGACTGGAGCACCTTCTCACTCTACTCTCCTTCACTCTAGATCACTGGAGCCATCTGCACAGAGACAAGGGGCCCCTTTCCTACAGCAAGAGTCTACGGTCGCACTGCAGGGACTGGTGAGAAAGCACATTGCCCACTATTTGCACACTGATAGCAGAGACTAAGTTACTGAAAGCAGGATATTTATTACAGAGCCCCTACATTGCATGCTGCTTCACCAAGAGTTACCACTGCTGCTTATGAGCCCCAACTACAGCTAGCAGAAGAAAACAGTAAAGGACTGCCCCTATAAAGCCATTCTACAAGGCCTGATCCATTATTAATTTAGGGGAACCTCTCTCAGTTAGCCTAGGTTTAGCATAGCCACCCTTAATGCACTTTGGCAGTATAGTCTCCTGAACGCAGTTCATTTAGCCACATTACTGTCCACTGCACTCACAGTGATCTTGCTACTGTTTATGCCGATTTTGGTGCATAGGGTTTTCCCTATTTCTACTGCTGACTATTGATTATACTGTGTGTTGAGTTGCACTACTACCATTGCTAATCCACTTTCATGCCTTTATTGTTACCAATCATGTTGTTTGACAGTATATTGATACTTGCCTTTACTAATTTGTTTGGTGTCTTTTTCCTAACACAGCTTCAATATTTTTGCACATTTAACTTAGTGTGTCAGATGGGCTGAAGTCTTTCAGGGGCTTGAGGCAAAGAAGACAGAACCCATCCTAACCAGCGGTTCCTTCGGGGGTAGCACTACACACTTCAAATGTCTTCTATCACTTCAGAGGTCCCCCCATCACATCAGAGGCCCTCCATAACATCAGAGGTCCCCATCACATACGAAGTCTTCCCATCACATCAGAGGTTCCCCCATTACATCAGAGGTCCCCAGGGCTGTCTCAAGACCTTGTGTTGCCTGGGTCCAAGAATGAAATGCTGCCTGCCCCCCCCCCCCCATAAAAAAATCACACACACCAAAAGCCCCCCACATCCATTATTTTATATCATGATAAATACAATTAAAATAAAATTTATCAGGAAGTCAGATTTACATGCAACAGCACCTTGTCTGTATGCAAAATTATATGACATACCATTATGTTCAATTGCAAGGGGCGGGGGGCTAGGGTAGTATATAGACAGACTAGGGTAGTATATGGACAGGCTAGGATAGTGTATGGACAGGCTAGGGTAGCATATGGACAGGCTAGGGAAGTATATGGACATGCTAGGGCAGTATAGGGGCAGGCTAGGGTAGTATAGGGGCAGGTTAGGGTAGTATAGGGGCAGGCGGAGTGGCCTGGGGGGCAGTTGTCATCATGACACACAAAACTGCTGGAAGAAAAATCTTGGTCAGCAAATTGCTGGGTAAATAGAAGAGAAGGAGAGGCAGCCGTGATTCAATTTGCTGCCCCTCTAAAAGTGCTGCCTGGGTCCAATGGACACACCGAGACCCATGGTAGGGCCGGCCCTGGAGGTCCCCATCACATCAGAAGTATTCCCATCACATCAGTGGTTCCCCCATCAGATCAGAGGTCCCCATCACATCAGACCCCCCCCCCCAAAACATCAGAAACCCTCTTCACATCAGAGGTCCCCCAACACATCAGAGGTCCCCCATCACATCAGAGGTCCCCATCACATCATATCCCCCCCTCCCAAAACATCATAAACCCCCTTCACATTAGAGGTCCCCCAACACATCAGAGGTCCCCCATCACATCAGTGGTTCCCTATCACATCAGAGGCCCCCCATCACATCGGATTTTCCCCCATAAATCAGATTGGGATGTAAGCAAAGCTAACTGCAAAAAAGAAAAAATCTATTCCATAGTCAAATATGCACTGCCAGTTCAGTTTGCGTACTCCGGCCGTTTGAATGGCCAAACCGTGACGACATCACTGAGCACGGGAGTCACGGTCACGGCACAGTGCCATCCATTCAGAGCACAGTGTGCATGCATGAGTCACCGGCTGCTACAAATGTGTATATCTCCTAAACGGTGCTCGTTTAGGAGATAATCACTGTACCTACAGGTAAGCCTTATTATAGGCTTACCTGTAGGTATAAGTAAAAAGCAGTCTTCACTACCGCTTTTGACCCAGGCAGATTTGCTCATCCCTAGTGATTATGCTGATTCCAGTTTTGGGCCCACTTTACCGTGTTAGATAAAGGCGTGTCATGTTCTCTATCACAGCATTGAGAGTTAAAGCCTCCTGATGATAACCTTTCCTTAGTTCTTCTTCCAGAAGGTCCACCTTATTTTGATCAATCACTGAGGTTTTGGGCTTCTCTTTTGATCTAAACAGGTCTAGTAAAGAAAAGAACACACATGAATCTGGTGAATTTCTACCATAGAGTCAAATTTATTAGTTGGCAAGTCAGATTAATATAAGATATAAGCACAATTATATGTGCAAAGGCTTAACATGCCCAATGGGGGACTCGTTAGTAGTGCTCGCTAATGCCTGTATTCACTTGTGAAATCATCAAGGCGCCACTATTTCTTAGAAGTGATGCAAGCATACTTTATTTGCACAGTTAGGCTTCATGTACACTAGCAGCTCCTAAACTTGAGTTTAGGAACTTTTGGCAATTTTTTACCAAAACTCCTAAACTTAACTCCATAAAAACCTAGGTGACCATGTACACATAGGCTTTTAGCAGAGTTTAGGAGCTGCTGTGTTTAGGTGAGCTTCAACCCCCCTTAACCACCCTCTCCTGAACGTGGAAGTATCCCGTTCAGGATAGGAACGTTTTGCCGCGCCACGATTTTGCCACGTTTGACGTTATCTCACAGCCACGGTAAATGTAGGCCAAGTGCACATGAAGCCTTACTGTAGGTTCTTCCTGTTTATGGTGCACACCTCATAATGGGGGTCTCTGTAACTTGTCCCAATGGATCTGGCAATTCCAAATCATCTTCCATGACCTCTATGGCTAGGTACATGGGATACTCTGTGCCGCAATCTATAGGATCTCTGGGGCACCAATCTCTAGGAAGGGGGCCAGCTTGCAAACCCCCTCTCTACTACGGCCCTCTGTCACCCATGCCAAGTCACCCACTATTACATGCTGGCTGGCTGACTGCTTTAGCATACAACTTCACTCCAGTTACCTCTAGCAATGACAATATAGCCTCTCCTCCTCCTTCCACTGCAGGTTAGTCTTTTGTAATGTCACTTCACTAACTTCTCTTCATCCCCAAACTAAGCCCTGTTCTTTAATACAACACACATGCACTCCTTTTTAAGTAACTTCAGACCAGGCACATTTTGGAACTTCTGAACTTTTATTTAAAATCTTTCCAAACACTTGTTGCTGCAGAAAGATCTTTCACATATTCCTTCTGTAGCCATGGCTCCGACCCATAGAGGCTTAATGATGACCTCCAGGGTCAAGGAGAGCTGCCAACCTTCTTCAAAGTGTGGGTTACTAGGCATGGTGGGTGTGGTGCAGACAGAGTAAGTTGGGTGCCAGTCAGTGAATGCAAAAGAGATTTAGGGGTTGATTTACTAAAGCTTGAAAGTGCAAAATTTGGTGCAGCTCCACACAGAAACCAATCAGCTTCAAGGTCTTATTTTCAAAGCTTGATTGAACAAGCTGAGGTTAGAAGCTGATTGGATTGGCTACTATGCACAGCTGCACCAGTTTTTGCACTCTCCAGCTTTAGTAAATCAACCCCACATTGTCTCTTAACAAGAACTGAGGAGAGAGGGTTTAGGGTCAGGACACCCTTAGGCAGATGCAAAAGCACTTGGCAGACTCCGGGACAAAAATAGGAATAGGAGGACAGCTATACAGTTCAAGAGCCTTTAAGCTGGACTGCAGCAAACTGTATTTGTAGACTGCTGTCTCCTATAGTAACTGAACTTGCAAACTTCAACTTCAATACAGATCACAACTCACAGTATCTCGTTGTAGATCCTCGCTTACATCTCACAGTCTCCCACTGTAGATATTCTCTTTGAGCTCCCAGTCTCTCACTAGACTCTTCAGATCCCAGCTGCCACTGGATCCCTTGAGCTCCTCCACAGCTAACCTGCGGTATCCTCAAAGTGTCACCCATGCTAACCCACTGGGTCACCTGACTTGAATGCTGAAGCTTTCCCAACTTCTTCACCCTCCCCAGCTAGTGAAAAATGCCGCTCTGGTACTTCTTCAGACTTCCAAACTCTGGCCTCTGCTAACAGGGATGTCTGTCCCTTGTTGGCAACTACTTCCCCTTTAACTCTGACCCTGGTACTCACTTGTCTCTGGTGACTCTCGGTTCTCCGTCCGGCAGAACCCCTACAACTTGGTTATGCTTCTGGCATGAAGCCCTAAACCCACGCTGCTTGCTTCCTACCTGGATAGGCCTCAGACCGCCTAGCAACCAGGTACTCAGGGTTCTGGCTTGGGCAGCTTGGGAGCTTTCCAACGCACATCCACCTAGACAGCCGTCCATGTGGCACAGAACCGCGATCACCTAACTCCTCTCAAATAAATAGGCTCTCCCAGCAGGCTAAGGGGCTGAAGAAAACCCCTGCCAATTGGCTGAGACAACCTATCCACTCATAGTCTGAATTCACTATGCCCTTGCCATTCTGATGCCACAGGCAACAATGCCACCTAGTGACAAAAGAGAGAAGTGCATCTAACCAAGATTTAGGGAAGTGTCAGTGGACCTAATTGGCCAGGCTAGTTACCACCTAGCAAACTAAATTTGATAGCAGCCCTGTTTAGGACTAGGGTGTTACACTTCATACATTATTCTAGTTGATTCTAACCTCAGGCTGCCCAGAGTCATACCTTATAAATAGTGCAAAGTTCATAGATAAAGTCCATGAATCTATCGTCTGTGCCCCGACTGGGTACTCACCAAGGAACAGCCCCAAAAATGAGAACCAATTTACATGTGGCAGCAGTCCTCTATACAATTTCCCATCCAAGGAGCCAGCTAGGTTGCCTCCCTTTGTATTTATTAGACATGTGCAATTCGTTTCGTTCCAAATTGAAATTCGGACAAATTTTCGTTTTTTTTTTTAAATTCATATGTATTCGAATTTCTGAATTACAATAGTACCGAATTTCAATGAATCCCAAATAACAAAAAGAAAAATTTGGATGGAATTTGAATCGGTTCTAATAGTTTTAGAATCGATTTGAATAGTTTTCGAATTAATTTTGATTCGTTTTCGAATTCGAAAAGTTTTCAATCTCCAAAGAGAATAAATAGAATAGTAAATAAAGGAATAGAATCTAAAAAAAATATAATGGAATAGAAAAGAATATAACAGAAAATAAAAGAATAGAATACAATAGAATAAAAAAATAACTAAATAAAATAAAAAGAATATAGCCATCTTTTGAAATTCGAATTTCAAATAGAATACATTTGAATGCATAAGAAAAGAAAATAATAAAAAAGAATAGAATAGAAAAATCTGTTTTACTCTATTATATTCTATTCTTTTATTTTCTGATATATTATTTTTTATGCTATTATATTTTTTTCTATTCCATTCCTTTATTTTCTATTCTATTTTATTCTCTTTGGAAAATGGATAAAAACTATTCAAAAACGATTTGAATTTGAAACCATTAGCGTATTTGAGAACAATTCGAATTAAAAAACTTTACGAATTCAAACACTATTCAAATTTGAAAACTATTCGAAATTGTTTAGAAAACTATTCAAATCAATTTGTATTCCAAAAATTAGAATCGCTTAGAAGACAAATAAATGAAATTAATTCCGAAAATGAATTAAAGGGGTTAAACAAATGTAACCAAACAAATTTATTCAAATAATTAATTGAAACAAAACAAAACTAAACAATTTTTTTCGTTCTGCATGTGTCTAGTATTTATAGCCCCCTTGAAGGGGGCAGAGCCATGAATACCCAGTAGCCAGCACATTATCGGCTTCCTGACTTCCAGTTAAAGGCAGTACAAAAAAAATTGACAACAATTATATCACAAAAATTGCCCAAAACCACAAAACCATTTTCATAAAGGTTAAAGCTACCAAAAATATCCTATTAGACTGTATCAACCTACTGAATGCTATCAACTCTATATACACTTATATAAAACACCCTTATCGGTTAAAGCTTTTTTTTTATTTGGGTGCGCGAGACAATCAAGCCCCTGGCTAAAGATCTGAATAGCTGCAGCCACCACTTTGAGGTGATGCTAACAGAATGTAAGAAAGGAGGGGCAGAAAAGGTGTGAAAAACAGGGACTAAGGAAATGGAAGTGAAGGCCAACTGGGCTTAAATCTTGAGAAAGGCATGGACCAGTATAAGGGAGGGAGGGGGAGTTGAGAATGTCAAGGATTAAATAAAATGCCAGTGTGGTCCCAATAATATAAAAAAGCCATCATCCAAGAAATTAAGTATACAGTGGAACCTCGGATTGCGATTAACGCGGTTAATGAGCATTTCACAATATGAATTTTTAAATTCTGACTCGGTTTGCGAGCGGTGCCTCGCATTACGAGCAGAATTTAGCCTTTTTGCATGCAGTACCGCATGTGGCCAGAGAAGAGGTGGCGCTGGTGTGCCTCGGAGGTGGCTGGAAATACTCGGCATTCCTCGGAAATACCTAAAGTGTAAACACTTTGCAAGCATTTCCGAGTGATTCCGTCGTCTTAGGAGCTCACCAGCGCCACCTCTTTTCTGGCCACATGCGGTATTGCATACACCAGGTGCCCCCGGACATGTGGCCACATACAGTACAGCAGTGGTTCTCAAGTACCCCCAACAGGCCATGTTTTGGGAATTTCTCTTAGAAAAAATAGCTGTCCAAAATATCAAGCCATTGACTCTGATTTGAAGCACCTGTGCAAGATAAAGGAAAACCTGAAAACATGGCCTATTGGGGGTACTTGAGGACAGAGTTGAGAACCACTGCAGTACTGCATAGACTGTGGAACAAAATAACTGAGTTTCCATTGTTTCTTATGGGGAAACACGCTTTGATATACGAGTGCTTTGGATTACAAGCATTCTCCTGGAACGGATTATGTTCATAATCCAAGGATCCACTGTATAAAGATATAGGTTAGACATAGTAGGTAAATATAGGGTAAATGTGTTGCTATCTATCAGTTAGAAAATTTGATCATGAATAAATGATTATCACAGATCTCATGAAAAGAATGCCCACTACAACATAATCCCTCAAAATAACAACACCCAAGAAATGTTTGGACGTTCAGTTAAAGGGAATGAAAGTATACCACTGGTGACATTGAGAATCCACGCCATTCTCTGACAATGGCCCAGGATCTAGGACACGCTACTACCTAGAAGGTGGCTGCTACTTGTGACAGTCTGCCAGAAATTGATATTTTAAAGAACAATGGTGGGTTGAATTATGGTCCAATTCCTTTTTTTTCATAGCTGATGGCGGGGAGATCCAACCACTCTCACCATCTATCATTCCAACGGTTGTATGTAGGAAGGTAATCCTGTTGGAGAAGTGACCATCGTCAAGATACTTTGTGCTGTAAAATTTCTAAAGTGTTACAAAGACAAAAATGCTGATCTGCCATGGTCTCATTCTGATCCCAACTTCAACAAATCTGGAGCCAATGGCCTTGAACAAGTATGCAGCAATGGAAATCAAAGTAAATAAGAAATTCTGATTTGCAGGCCAGGTAATCAGAAAGAATTGAAGCCATTAGACCAGCATGATGACCAGACAACAAGCACTTTAAAGTAGAACTATAGACATAACTTTTTTCATTTTGGATAGAGTAAGGGACGGTTATAACCCCTGGCAGTTTATTTTTTGCCCATTGGGGAGATTTCCCTTCACTTCCTGTCCCATAGCAGAAACTGGACGTAAGGGGAAATCCCTGCAAATTAAGGGAATCCCTTAGGGACCCCCAGATTACCAGAACTAGTGTCCCCATTGGAAGATTTCCCCTTTTCCACTTTTCTGGGGACAACTCAAAATTTAGGGTTCTAAATTACTTTCAATGATAATGATAAACAGGACAAATGGAGAGGGTGAATCTCCGTAAAGGGGGCACAGACTGCAATAAAAACCGACAGGTGTTCTAATGTCTCTCCACCCTATCCAGAATTTTGCCTTTAGTTATACTTTAAGAATGAGTAGTTGGCAATTACAGCCTCCATGTTTCTATGAGCACAGATTTTCCTAAACCGGTGTAAACAAATGCCAATCCTCGAAATTCAAACTGAGAATATGATGAACAAAACCCATACTGAGAGATTACCTGTAGGCTTCATTCACACAGACATACAGTATCTCACAAAAGTGAGTACACCCCTCACATTTTTGTAAATATTTTATTCTATCTTTTCATGGGACAACACTGAAGAAATGGCACTTTGCTACAATGTAAAGTAGTGAGTGTACAGCTTGTATAACAGTGTAAATTTGCTGTCCCCTCAAAATAACTCAGCAAACAGCCATTAATGTCTAAACCTATGGCAACAAAAGTGAGTACACCCCTCCAAATGTCCAAATTGGGCCCAATTAGCCATTTTCCCACCCCGGTGCCATGTGACTCATTAGTATTACAAGGTCTCAGGTGTGAATGGGGAGCAGGTGTGTTAAATTTGGTGTTATCGCTCTCACTCTCTCATACTGGTCACTGGAAGTTCAACATGGCACCTCATGGCAAAGAACTCTCTGAGGATCTGAAAAAAAGAATTGTTGCTCTACATAAAGATGGCCTAGGCTAAATTGCCAAGACCCTGAAACTAAACTGCAGCACGGCGGCCAAGACCATACTGTGGTTTAACAGGACAGGTTCCACTCAGAACAGGAATCGCCATGGTCGACCAAAGAAGTTGAGTTGAGACTTGTCCAGGCTTGTCACAGAAGCTTACCTGTATTATAGTGGCTGAAATCAATGAGTTGTCTTTTATTGTAAGATTTCATCATCTTTATTCTCTGTCAAATTAGAAAAAAAAAGGTTTATCAATTAGTGACTTCCTGCCCCAAGGACCTCTTGTCACCAGCAACAGGTACAAGGAGATACTGTATCTTCCCAACAGAGACATAGATGGCAGTAAACCACTACTTATGTTTTAGTCTGCCAGTCTACCAGTGACTTCAAATATGGTAAACTGCCCCCCGCCCTCACTGTATTGCAAGTATCTCCAAATGCCTACATACTTTTAGTTAATTTCCATTTCAGCAAACTGCTGTGTCATGCATGCTCCAACCAGAGTTTGAGTGGTTGCGTTCTGGTCTTACTCTATCCCCTTCCTGATCATCCTTATTGACCAGTGAGGCTTTCCATTAAAGTGTTACTAAAACCACAACAGTAAAATCAGTCTGTATATGCAGAATAGCATGCTTGTTATACTCACTGTGGGACTTAAAATGGAGTTCCACCCATATAAAAGTCAGCAGCTACAAAAAGCGTAGCTGCTGACTTTTAACAATCGGACACTCACCTGTCCCAGGCTCCAGCGATGCGGTCGCCCGAGGGCTCGCACTTCTCCCCTTCCTCTCCATGGAGCCGGCATCACAGGTGTGGGCACCCGGCTTTGGCTTCATAGCCGGGCACGCACTGCGCATGCACGAGTCGCGCTGTGCCTTGTGACTGGCCGGCGTATCTTCTGGGACCTGTGACGTGTCCCAGAAGATCGCCGAGAGGGAGGGGGGAAGATGGACTGCCTTCCTGGAGCCGCGGCTCCAGGGGAGGAAGTGGACCTGGGACCCTGTGAAAGCAGGGTCCCTGATCACCCCTACAAAAAAAAGACATGACAATTGTGGCATGTAGGGGGGTCACCTTCCCTTAAAGCGGAAGTTCCACTTTTGGGTGGAACTCCGCTTTAAGGGGTTAATCTTTTGCATTGTGTAAAAACGCTCTTTGATCTTGTATGGCCAGATACTTTCTTCTTGCACTGTCTATCTGTGTAATGCCATACTGCACACAGGTGGAGTGGCACGTTTGCACATGCTCTGTTCGGTCTCTTATGCTGTGTTGGAGATTTCCTGTTTCAGTTGAGTTTTTCAGGTCACATGGTATTTACATCACACATGTGGGCGTGTATACAGATTCTAAATGACAGCCCAGTCCCTCCCTCCTCCTCAATGCCCAGTAACTAAAAAAGAACACAGTGGGTGGGAAATCACATATTGATTCATGGAAGATCCTCCTCCCATAAAAGCACATGGACACAGACTGCAGTGGATTTCTAGAGGCAGTGATTGTTTATTTGTAAATTGAGCATGTCATTGGAAAAGCACCAGATTGTGGGTGAAGGGTCACTGATGCAAAGGAAGTCTCATCAGAGGAGAGTGAAATCTCCTCCTACGTGAACACTGGGGAAGCCCTGGGTCCTTGCAGTTTATCACCTGAATGCAATATACAGATGAAAAAAAAGTATATAGCAGCAGTATTTTGATATAAACATAAGATTTGGAAGCTGTGTGCACTGTGGAATGGCGGATAAATTGTTTTTATATTGCTGGGTTTAGTAACACTTAAAGTTAAAGCCTAGTACACATGGGCCAAATGTCGGGCGGCATCAGTCGGCTCAATAAAAAACGTCTGACTTTCAGCCCATGCCCATTCGGCTGGCTTCTGTCAAAGGGTCATGACTGAAAAAGGTTGGCTGACCATATCCTAATCAGTGCTGTCAGCCAATGGCTGAGAGCACTGACTGGAGTGTTCTGGCAGGGGGGTGTCAGAACACAATATCACAGCAGGGGAGATTGCTATACTAACATCAGATCGTTAGTACAGCGGCTCCGACCTGTGCTGTCAGTTTTTTTCCGCTCAACCCGCTAGGTTGAATGAAAAAAAAAACTGATAGTGTGTGCGAGGCTTTAGTGTTAAATGGTGAGATGCACGAGAGGCTCAGGCCATAATCATCCAATGTCTGATCAGAAATTACATTCTAGAGCACTTTAGGTTTTGGGACACCCAATGAGCTATGGAAATAAAGAGAATATTCATGTAGGCACCCTGAGCTGTCTCCTTTCAGTTAGGGGTAGTTTACTGTATGTGCGTGTGTGTATCTCTCTCTTTGTATACCGTATATACAGTATCTCACAAAAGTGAGTACACCCCTCACATTTTTGTAAATATTTTATTATATATTTTCATGTGACAACACTGAAGAAATGACACTTTGCTACAATGTAAAGTAGTGAGTGTACAGCTGGTATAACAGTGTAAATTTGCTGTCCCCAAGACATTGTGCTGCCTGGGTCCAAGAATGAAATTCTGCTTGCCCCTCCCCCCCAAAAAAAAAAATCACGCCCACCAAAAAGCCCCAACATCAGTTATTTAATATCATGATAATTAAAGCTAAAATTATATTTATCAGGAAGTCAGATTTACATATAACAGTGCCTTATCTATATGCAAAATGATATGACATACCATTATGTTAAATTCCAAGGGGTGGGCTAGGGCAGTATATAGATAGGCTAGGATGGTATATAGACAGGCTAGGGTAGTATATAGACAGGCTAGGATGGTATAAAGACAGGCTAGGGTAGTATATAGACAGGCTAGGGTAGTATATAGACAGGCTAGGGTAGTAAATGGACATGATAGGGTAGTAAATGGACAGGCTAGGGTAGTATATGGACAGGCTAGGGTAGTATATAGACAGGCTAGGGTAGTATATAGACAGGCTAGGGCAGTATAGGGGCAGGCTGGGGTAGTAAATGGACCGGCTAGGGTAGTATATGGACAGACTAGGGTAGTATATAGACAGGCTAGGGTAGTAAATGGACACGCTAGGGTAGTATATAGACAGGCTAGGGCTGTATAGGGGCAGGCTGGGGTTGCATATAGAGAGGCTAGGGTAGTATATAGACAGGCTAGGGCAGTATGGGGGCGAGCTAGGGTAGTATAGGGGCAGACGGAGCAGTCCGGGGGGCAGTTGTCATCATGACACACAAAACTGCTGAAAAAAAATCTTGGTCGTCCATTTGCTGGGTAAATAGAAGAGAAGGAGAGGCGGCCGTGATTCAATTTGCTGCGCCTCTCAAAGTGCTGCCTTGGTCCAATGGACCCACTGGGACCCATGGAGGGAGGGCTGGCCCTGGCTGTCCCCTTAAAATAACTCAACACACAGCCATGAAAAGACATAATAAAATATTTACAAAAATGTGAGGGGTGCACTCACTTTTGTGAGATACTATATGTATTGTAGGGGATTAGCTCAGTGGCGGGGTATGCAGGACCCCCTGGATGGGTCACAGCACAGTGAAGTAGGCACAGACAGACGGCAGGATATTTGCGAAAGCAAAAACTGTGGTTTATTTACACATCTGTGGTTACAAAGTGCAGGCATCAAATCAGGAAAAATAAAACAAAGCAGAAAATAAACCCTTGTTACTTTGGATGTCTAACTACAAAGACACAGGAACCTGACTACTTGTTCTGCCACAGCCTACTGCTGCCCAGACACGTGGCGGTCACAGAGAAATGAACAGAGGCTTTTGGTCACCCAGACTTAATCTCACCATTTAGAGGTATTGCTGCTCCCCAGTCTGCCGTGCACAGAGATCTGGTTCCAGGGTGGAGCTCCTTGTTGAAGCAACCTGGGAGTTTTATAGAGCCCTGAGTGCTTTATCTGTTACACCTGAGCTTGTTAACCCTCATTGAGCTCAAACAGGCTCACTACACAGCACAAATACAAAATATTTGTATTTGGTGTTACTCTCGCTCTACCACATAAATAAACAGATAGGTGAGGGTTCATATTTAAGTAGCTATCACCTGCTGCTAGCACTTGTTAGCTTATCCTTGGCTAATAGAAGTGACAAAAGTATATGAAATGTGCTGTGCTGCTCAGAGTTGTGTCTTACTATAAAAATAAATTTGTATAACAAATATATTTGTATAAATAAACTGTGCTGTTAAATTTGGTGTGTACACCTTTAACCGCCTCAGGTCCGCCCACCGTCAAATGACGGCGGGGCGGACCTGCTATTGTTCTGGGTGGACGTCATGTGACGTCCTCCCTTTAAGCCGGGATTGCGTGCGATCGGGCGCGCGCATCCCGGCTCTGTCGGTGTCGGCGTGTCCCCAGGACACACCTCTTCACCGACAGGGGTGAACAGCCATTGGTTATGATTGGTTACTGATCTGTACAGTAAAATCACACTGACACATCCCCCCCTGCACCCCCCCAATGCACATGTCACCCCAACAGTCACCCCATCTGCCCCCATAAAGGGTACCTGTCATCATAAAGTGTACCTGTCATCAGACTGCCATCATAAAGTGTACCTGTCATCATAAAGGGTACCTGTCATCATAAAGTGTACCTGTCATCAGACTGTCATCATAAAGTGTACCTGTCATCATAAAGGGTACCTGTCATCATAAAGTGTACCTGTCATCAGACTGTCATAAAGAGCACCTGTCACCCGTCAGTGACCGTGGCATGTCACCCGTCACCCGTCAGTGACCACCGCCAGCCACCCTTCACCCATCACTGACCACCGCCAATCACCCATCACCCATCACTGACCACCACCCGTCACCCATCAGTGACCACCGCCAGTCACCCGTCAGTGACCACCGCCAGTCACCCGTCACCCATCAGTGACCACTGCCAGTCACCCGTCACCCATCAGTGACCACCGCCAGTCACCCATCAGTGACCACCGCCAGTCACCCGTCACCCATCAGTGACCACTGCCAGTCACCTGTCACCCTTCAGTGACCACTGCCAGTCACTTGTCATCCGTCACCCATCAGTGACCACCACCAGTCACCTGTCACCCGTCACACATCTGTGACCACCGCCAGTCACCTGTCACGCATCTGTGATCACCGCCAGTCACCCGTCATGCAATAATGATCACCACCAGACACCGGTCACCCATTAGTGACCACCTCCAGACACGCGTCACCCATCAGTGACCACCGCCAGACACACGGCACCCATCAGTGACCACCGTCAGTCACCCATCAGTGACCACCACCAGTCACCCATCAGTGA
>BLSH010375649.1:717699-728066 GCA_018402905.1 Glandirana rugosa
CCAGTCACCCGTCACCCATCAGTGAACTCCACCAGTCACCCGTCACCCATCAATGACCACCACTAGACACCCATCACCCATCAGTGACCACCACCAGACACCCGGCACCCATCAGTGTGCACCGCCAGTCACCCATCGGTGACCACCACCACCACACACCCGGCACCCATCAGCTACCACCGCCAGTCACCCATGACCCATCAGTGACCACCGCCAGTCACCCATCAGTGACCTCCACCAGTCACCCATCAATGACCACCACTAGACACCCATCACCAATCAGTGATCACCACCAGTCACCCATCAGTGACCACCACCAGTACCCATCAGTGACCACCACCAGACACCCGTCACCCATCAGTGACCACCACCAGAGACCTGTCACCCATTAGTGACCACCACCAGTCACCCATCACCTATTAGTGACCACAGCCAGTCACCTATCACCCATCAGTGACCACCACCAGACACCCTCACCCATCAGTGACCACAGCCAGACACCCATCACCCATCAGTGACCACCGCCAGTCACCCATCAGTGCCCATCGCCAATCACCTGTCAGCGACCGTCACACCCATGAGTAAACATCACCTGTAAAAGTCTCACACATGTGGTATCGCCATACTTGGGGGGGGGGAGTAGTAGAATGTATTTTGGGGTGTCATTTTTGCTATGTACGTGCTATGTGTTGGAAATATCATATAAATGGACAACTTTGTGTAAAAATAAAAGCGTTTTCATTTTTTTCCACATTTTCCAAAAACTTCTGGAAAAAAATGACATGTTCAAAAGACTCATTATGCCTCATAGATTATACGTTGGGGTGTTTTCTTTCCAAAATGGGGTCATTTTGTGGGCAATTCCATTGTACTGGTGCTCCAGGACCTTCAAAAGTGTAATAAGGTGTTGAGAAATGAGATGTGTAATTTATGCTTGTAGAACGCCTGAAGGTGCTAGTTCAATGTTGGGCCTCAGTATGTGGTCAGGCTGTGTAAAAGTCTCACACATGTGGTATCGCCATACTCAGGAGGAATAGCAGAATGTATTTTGGGGTGTAATTTTTGCTATGTACATGCTATGTGTTGGAAATAGCTTATAAATGGACAACTTTGTGTAAAAAAAATGCGTTTTCATTTTTTTCCCACATTTTCCAAAAACTACTGGAACAAAAATGAGCCATTCAAAAGACTCATTATGCCTCAATGATTATTCGTTGGGGTGTTTGCTTTCCAGAATGGGGTCATTTTGTGGGCAATTCCATTGTCCTGGTGCTCCAGGGCCTTCAAAGATGTGATAGGTCTTCATGACATTAGATGTGTAATTTATGTCCCTAGAATACCTGATGGCGCTCCCTGCATGTTGAGCCTCTATATGTGGCCAGACTGTGAAAAAGTCTCAGACATGTGATATTACCATACTCAGGAGGAGCAGGAGAATTTGTTTTGGGGTGTAATTTGTGGTATGCATATGCTGTGTGTGAGAAATAACCTGTTACAATGACCATTTTGTGAAAAAAAAAAATCTTCATTTTGCAAAGAATTGTGGGAAAAAATTACAACTTCAAAAAATTCACCATGCCTCTTACTAAATACCTTTGAATGTCTACCTTCCAAAAAGGGGTCATTTGGGGGGTATTTTACTTTCCTGGCTTGTTAGGGTCTCAACAAATGAGATAGGCTGTCAGTATATCAGGTGTGATCAGGTGTGATCAATTTTCAGTGATTGGCACCATAGCTTGTAGACTCTATAACTTTCACAAGGACCAAATAATATACACTTATTTGGGTTATTTTTACCAAAGATAGGTAGCAGTATAAATTTTGGCCAAAATTTACAAAGAAAAATTACTAATTTGCAAAATTTTATGACCGAAACAAAGAAAAAGGCATTTTTTCTCAAAATTTCCTATCTTTTTTTATTTATAGCACAAAAAATAAACCCCCCCCTAGTGATTAAATACCACCAAAAGAAAGCTCTATTTGTGTGAAAAAAAGGACGCAAATTTCATATGGCTACCGTGTTGCATGACTGAGTAATTGTCATTCAAAGTGTGATAGCGCTGAAAGCTGAAAAATGGCCTGGACAGGAAGGGGGTTTTCGTGCCTGGTACTGATGTGGTTAAATGAATATATAAAGTGACTTGTGCAATAAATAAATACGCATTCATAAATATGTGCAATATGGCAAATTCATCAATTGTCAATAGAAAGTTTGTCAAGTCCATTGTGGAAAATGATTTGAATAAACAGTAATAAAGTTCTATGAAAATAGAGTCCCTCCACCAATAGGTTAATAAAGTGTTGAGATGCTGTTATCTGTGCTTCAGTTTTTCATCTCTGTGCTCACTAGCCTCTCACCTTAACCACTTCAGCACTTTTTGAGATTCGGCACTGCGTCGCTTTAACTGACAATTGCGCGGTCGTGCAGCGTTGTACCCAAACGAAATTTGCGTCCTTTTTTTCCCACAAATAGAGCTTTCTTTTGGTGGTATTTGATCACCGCTGTGTCATTTCTGATCGCCGCTATAAACAAAAGAAGAGCGACAATTTTGCAAAAAAAAAACAAATTTCTTACTTTTTGCTAAAATACAAATCCAAAAAAAATATCAAAAAACATTTTTTTCAATGGTTTTGGCCGATTTTATATTCTTCCTCATATTTGTGATAAAAAAAAAATCGCAATCGGCGTTTATTGATTGGTTTGCGCAAAAGTTGCCGCGTTTACGGATGATGAGAATTCATTTTTGGGTATTTGTTTTTTTTTACTAGTAACGGCGGCGATCTGCAATTTTTGTACTGCGATATTGCAGCGGCCATGTTGGACCATTTTGACACTTTTTTGGGACCATTGGCATTTTTACAGCGATCAGTGCTATAAAAATGCACTGATTACTGTGTAAATGCCATTGGCAGTGAAGGGGTTAACCTGGGGGGGGGGCGCTCTAAGGGTTAGCTGTGTTCCCTGGGCGTGTTCTATCTGTGTGTGGGCTGCCCTGGCTGGGGAAGGGGAGTGATCACGGCTTCCATATAGAGGAAGGCTGTGATCACCGCCCTTCCCCATCTCACAGAACGGAGATCCGTGTTTACATGCATGGACCTCCGTTCTTTCACTCCGGGGGGCATCACGGGTAGCCGGCGGAGATCGAGTCCGCCGCACCCACTCCCTGGCCCCCCCAGTGAGCGCTCACAGTGCACGATCTCGCAGCCGCCGTCATATGACGGCGGTTTGCGATATCGAACCACCTTGTCGCCGTCAACCTGCGGTTGGCGGTCGGCAAGTGCTTAATTAGGCTAGGTATAAGCCTTAAATGATCATGTCAGTACTGGTTGTTATAGCCTCCTCTCGCCACTACGGGTCCTCTTTGTGCTTCTCCCATCCTAGGCTCAGATGGTGAGATGCAATATCCCCCAGGGTTCAACTTCGATTATCCTTGGATGTTTCACTCAGAATATGTGGAGAGAAATACTCTCATAGCGTGATCCCATTTTAGTAAAAAATGTTTTATTAAAAGAAGTGATAGATACACTCACATTTGAGATAAAAATACAGGCATTAATCCACGACTGCCAAACTCGTAACCATGTTATGTGTGGGCGTGAACTAATGCATAGGGAGAGGAACGCTGGAAGTGACGAGCACATGGTTACAAGTTCGGCACTCGTGGATTGATGCCTGTATTTTTATCACAAATACAAAAGCAATCAATGTACAGCATAAACCTGGGACAAATATATCTCCCATCCTGGACACAACCCATAGATTTTCCTGGCTTCCTGTCACATACCCTCACCTATTGTTTCAACCCTTGGGTTGGGACACAGGTTGCCAGGCACGCGTGCACTCAGGACAAAGCATCTGCGTTTCCTATTCTAACACCAGGGCGATGTTTGACTGTAAAACTGAATTTTTGAAGGGCCAGGAACCACCTATTCACCCTCCTATTGGTCTATTTGTTCTGTGCCATCCACTTTAATGGAGCATTATCTGTTACCAGTTCAAATTGTCTACCCAAGAGATAGTACCGGAGATAATCTAAAGCCCATTTTATCGCTAAACACTCTTTCTCAATGGTGGCTTAATTTTCTTCATGGGCCTTCAATTTCTGGTAAATGACAGGGTGTTCTTCCCCCTTGAAAACCTGAGACAACACAGCTCCTAACCCAACATTTGATGCATCAGTCTGGACCACAAAGTCCCTTAAAAAGTCAGGTGAGTACAACACTGGCTGACTACATAAGGCCTCAAAAGCTGCTTCTGCTTCAGGGGTCCATTTGATCACGACAGACTACTTCCCTTTTGTCAAATTGGTCAGGGAAGCAGCCTGTGAGGCAAAATGGGGAACAAAGCCAGCGAAACCTAAAAATGCTCGAACCTGCTTCTTGTTGGTGGGGCATGGCCAACTCTCAATAGCCTCAACTTTGTTTACTTGGGGCTTTATTAGATCTCTCCCAATGGTATATCCCAGATACTTTGCCTCCTCTAGCCCAATGGTACATTTTTTGGATTGGCTGTAAGCCCAGCTTTCCAGATGGAATCTAACACAGACTGAACCTTTGGTAAGTGTGAGTCCCAATCCTCACTATAGATGACCACGTCATCTAGGTATGCAGCAGCATAGGCCCAATGAGGCCAAAGGGCCTTATCGATTACCCATTGAAATGTGGCCGGAGCATTCTGTAACCCAAAAGGCATCCTCCGATACTGGAAAGATCCTTCTGGAGTTACAAGCGCTGTTTTTTCCTTGACCATTTCCAAGAGAGGAATTTGCCAATACCCTTTGGTCAGGTCTAACATGGTCATATACCCGGCTGTCCCTAGGCGATCAATCAGTTCATCTATGCAGGGCATGGGATAGGTGTCAAACTTAGTGATTTTATTCAAGTGGCGAAAGTCATTCCGAAACCACCAACTTCCATCTGGTTTGGGCACAAACAATATAGGACTGGACCACTTACTATTTGACTCTTCTATAACCCCTAGTTCACACATTTTTTTTACTTCTTGGCGAATTGCCTCACGCCAGGCTTCAGGAATTTGATAAGGTTTCAGCTTGACCCTTTCCCCTGGTGTGGTGACAATATCATGTTCAACCCCGAACACCCAAACTGACAATTTTGAAAATTTCTTTTTATTTCGGAGCACAAACTCTCTAGCTTCCTGTTGCTGAGTTTTGGACAGAGTCTCTGCTATCCCGACTTCAGGGATAACCAGGTTAGGCGGAGCAGAAAGTGGGGTAGTCTCAGCGACCAAGGATTCCCTATTCTTCCATGGTTTTAGAAAATTGACATGATATATCTGCTCAGGTTTTTGTCTTCCTGATTAGCTACTTTTATAATTCACATCACCCTTTTTTCCAACACTGCATAGGGACCCTGCCATTTGGCTAGGAATTTACTTTTGACTGTAAGGACCAACACCCTATCACCAGGTGCAAACGAACGGACCTGGGCTCTCTATTGTAAATCTTCTGCTGAGCCAACTGGGCTTGTGCCAAATATTCCTTCACAATAGGTATCACTTGCGCAATTCTGTCTTGCATTTATGCCACATGTCCAATCACAATTCTTTGAGCGGAACTCTCACTCTCCCATGTTTCCCTGGCAATGTCCAGTAGTTCCCGTGGGTGCCTCCCATACAGTAGTGCAAAAGGTGAGAACCCTGTGGAGGATTGGGGAACCTCTCTGAAAGCAAACATCAAATAAGGGAGTAGACAATCCCAATTCTTTAGGTCTTTATCAACCACCTACCTCAGCATTTGTTTTAAGGTTTTGTAAAATCTTTCAACCAGCCCATCTGTTTGAGGGTGATACCCTGAAGTATGTGATTGGGTCACTTAAGAAGTTTGCAAAGCTCTTTGGTTACTCTAGACATAAACGAGGTGCCCTGGTCAGTAAGTACTTCTTTAGAAAGGCCCACGCGGCTGAAAACCTTAAATAGCTCTTTGGCAATGGTTTTTGGCAGAGGTGTTTTGGAGAGGAATCACTTCTGGGTAACGGGTGGCATAGTCCATTATCACCAAGTGCTGGTACCCTCTAGCGGACTTTAGCAAGGGGCCAACCAAATCCATGGCGATCCTCTCAAAAGGGACCTTAATGATGGGCAGGGGTACCAAAGGACTGCTGAAATGTGGCATGGGTACAGAAATCTGACACACTGGATAGGAGGAGCAGTACATTTCCACTGCCTTAGTGATCCCAGGCCAATAGAACCTCTGGGTGATTCTTTCCCGGGTCTTTTCAGCTCCTAAATGTCCCCCCAAGAACGTGCCCATGGGCCAGTTCTAAGACCAACTTGCGGTAAGGTTTGGGCACCACCAGTTGCTCAATGGTTTCCTCTACCCTTTGTGAAACCCGGTATAACCGGTCCCTTTCCATGATGAAGTAAGGGCAATCCTCTCGTCAGGGTTAACTAATTCCCCATCTATTTTCACTACATTCTCCTGGGCCCTTAGTAATGAGGGGTCCTTTAATTGTTAAGTGGCAAAACTTTCTCTGTGTACCTATAGATCATAAAACACTAGAGGTTGTTGTTCCTCTTTTGAGGTTGCAGGCTCTTCCCTAGGCCCCGTTGTTTCCCCTGCTAATACTGACAAGGGAAACTCAAGAGAATCCTCACACTTAGAGGATTCCTTAGTAGAGCCTTCAGGTTCTGAAGAACCACTTAATGTTGAATCTGGGCAATCCCAGAACTCCCAGAATTTTGGGAAATCCCTTCCCACAATGGTGTTATGTGATAGTTGGGGAACCAAACCAACCTGGTGACAGGTTACCGAGTGAGGTTTCATAGCATACCGTAGTCACCAGATACTCTCGAGTGTCCTCATGTACACAAATGACTGCCATTTTCCTAGGGTGCAAGGTTTTTCCCAACACCAGTTCAGTTTTTACCAAGGTAACCAGGCTACCTGAATCCAACAATACACAACATTTTTACCATCTAAACACATTTTGCATAAAGGTTTCTCATTTCCCTTTACTGCAGTGCATGTAGTTGCAAATAGGGACTGCCGTCTCTCTGTAAGTGCATTGGTTTATCAATAGCTGGGCAAACTGCCGCTACATGTCCCTCTTCCTGGCAACGGTAACAAACTAACTTTCTAGCCACCTCCTGTGGGATTGGTCTTCCAGGCCATTCTTGCCAGACATTAGAAGCAGTCCCAAAAATACCTTTAGTTCCCCCTTTTTCACTCTCTCCACCCCCATCCCTTGGTGCAGTCAGGGCCGGCGTACCCATTAGGCGGGACAGGCAGCCCCCTAGGGCGCCATCATGGGGGGGTAAAATCCTTGCAGACATAGTGACCCCGCACCGCTCACTGCTATCACACACCCCGCCGCACCAAGCAAATTGGAGCTCTATTGCGGGGTGACAAGCCAGAGGATGAGGGTAAACAAGAGCCAGCAGAGCAGGGAGCGTAGTCTGGGTGGGCAGCTGCAGGAGGAGCGTCTTCTCCCCGAGGCAGGCCCCATGACAGACTTGTACAGTGTGGAGATTGAGAGCGGCTATAGCTCTCTATCTCCAGCGCTCCACAGCCTTTAGCAGGCTCTGTCATAGTGAAAATAGTGAGAGTGGGAAAGCCAGCTTACACAGGAGTCAGGCTGCAGCCTATCTCCACTGTCCTCCTAACCCCACCCTCACTCCACTGATTGTCCAATCCGATACACTGCCTCCCTTTTGTGCCCGCCTAACCCCGCCCACATGCCTGCCACGTGCATGCAATGCACTGTACTGTGCTGTGAGAGGAGTTAACTTCTGAGGGCAGCTGGGAGGCAGTTTTCAAACAATACCTGTCACAGCCCTGGGGGACACCAGCCTGAATTGGAGAGCATAATTGGTGAATGAGACTTCCAGAATAACCCCCCTCTCTGTTCCCACCCCTTTGTGCTATACACCTTTTTCCCCACTCTTTTCCTTCCCTCTCTCTTCCTCTCCCCCCTCTCTCTCTCCCCCCTAGGCTAGGCCCTAGCCTGTCTGAATACCACCCTATCCTGTCTGTATAGTACCCTGGCCTGTCTGTATACTTCCCTGGCCTGTCTGTATACTACCCTAGCCTGTCTGTAGACTATCCTAGCCTGTATATATACCACCCTAGCCTGTCTATATACTACCCTAGCCTGTCTATATACCCCCCTAGCCTGTCTGTATACAACCCTAGCCTGTCTGTATACCACCCTAGCCTGTCTGTATACCACCCTAGCCTGTCTGTATACTACCCTAGCCTGTCTATATACCACCCTAGCCTGTCTGTGTACTACCCTAACCTGTCTGTATACCAACCTAGCCTGTCTGTATACCGACCTAGCCTGTCTGTATACTACCCTAGCCCATCTGTATACCACCCTAGCCTGTCTGTATACTACCCTAGCCTGTCTATATTCCATCCTAGCATGTCTGTATACCACCCTAGACTGTCTATATACCACCGTAGCCTGTCTGTATACTACCCTAGCCTGTCTATATACTACCCTAGCCTGTCTGTATACTACCCTAGCCAATCTGTATACTACCCTAGCCTGTCTATATACTACCCTAGCCTGTCTATATACTACCCTAGCCTGTCCATATACCTGTGGACAACGGCTGGCGTGAGGAAGCGAGCCGGTGCCACCACTATTTGTCTTCAGGCCTGGTCCAGAGGCGCAGGTGTGGGCCTGCAGACCATGGCTGAAGAAATAGAGGCACCGCTAACATCTCCCCTGCCACCTCCACCGTATACATGGGCAGGACAAAGGGTGTGGAGTCAGGGGCGGAGCCAAGGGGGGTCGCAAAATGAGGTTTGCCTAGGGTGTCAAAAATCCTTGTACCAGCCCTGGGTGCAGTCTAACCCTTAGCTGGGGATGCTCTGGTCTTGGGTTGGAAAGTCTGTGAGTCTCTGAGGGAAGACATCAGATTCTCAATCGTTAGGTACCTTTCCCACAAAGTCTACAAGTTTGTCTGCTGTTTCCGGATCTCCATGGCTCACCCATTTCTGCAAGGTGAAAGGGAGAGACCTCAGAAATTTGTCCATGACCAGACAGAGTTTCTGGCTGCAGCCATTTCCTGGTCAAGTGGATAAGGTCATACATTTGTGACCGGGGTGGCTTTCTCAGCCGCTAACTCCAATTGTGGACATCTGAGCACAGAAAGCCAGGGTTACACCCAGTCGTGCCAATATTTCCATTTACAAACAATCATAATTTTTTTGCATCCGCAGGCTCCAAGTCAAAATAAGCCTTTTGGGATTCTCCAGATAGGAGGGGGGCCACTAGTCCAGCCCACTGTTCTTTAGTTCAACTTTCTTTTTTCCGCTGTTCTTTCAAAGGTGGTCAGAAACGTCTCAGGTTCATCATCTGCAGTCATCTTTGGCAACAGGTGGCTTACCTGAAAAGACGCTATGTTACCGGAATCACTCCCAGCCTCGGTCTGCTGCTTTTGCTGGCAATGTTTTATGATGGCCTTTATTTGTTGTTGGTGGTTCTGATGCTGCTTTTCCAGCGCTTTCAGCTGAATTGCAAGGCTCTGTTGCAAGGTTGCATTTGTCAGCTGTTGGTTTGCGTTTGCCAGAGCAAGCTGACTCAGTAGCTCCTCTATGCTGGCCTTATTTCACCTACCCCACAAACCTCCACCATGTGTAAGGGATTAGCTCAGTAGTGGGGTGTGCAGGACCCCCTTGATAGGTCACAGCACAGTGAAGTTGGCAAGGACAGACAGCAGGATCTTTGTGAAAGCAAAAACTGTGGTCTATTTACACGTCTGTGCTTACAAAGTGCAGGCTTCAAAACAGGTAAATTAAAGCAAAGCAGAAAATAAACCCTTGCCACTTTGGGCATCTAACTACAAAGACACAGGAACCTGACTACTTCACACCAAGACCTTGTAACTAGTGTTGAGTGAACCCGGACTGTAATGTTCGGGTCCGTACCGAACTTCCGGGTGTCCGGGACCCGGACCCGAACACGGACATTTCAAAAAACGTTCGGGTTCGGTCTGGGGTTCTGGTGTTTTACTCCACGTGTTGAGAAGCTGCAGGGCAGCCAATCAACAAGCGTTTCACTGGTTTGCCCTTAGAAGCCATCACAGCCATGCCTTCTAATGGCATGGCTGTGATTGGCCAGTGCATCATGTGACCCAGCCTCTTTATAAGCTGGAGTCACTTGATGCTGCAGTCACATGCTCTTGGGTTAGCTGTAGGGAGAGATTAGAGACATTTTAACAACATCTGATCCTGCATCCTGAGATAGATTACTTTACTACTGCTGTGCTGTTGCTCTGAGGACAGATAGCAGAAATTTGAGATTTCAAATACCGCTGCTTTGAGTTGCAGATCAAACTCTGCATAAAACAACGATCGCTACGATCGTGCTCAACAATCAGATTGTTGGAGGAATTT